>CAAE01014695.1:358595-391502 GCA_000180735.1 Tetraodon nigroviridis | reverse complement strand
TTAAATGAAATAAAATAACTTAATTGGGCCAAAAATATTTATATATAATAATAAACATATTTACAGTAAAAGCTTACCCACAAATATACAGTAGACTTATATAAAAATTGAATAATATAGCGCGGTTTCTGTCATTTTTGAACACTCACACATACATTTTTTACAAAATAAAAAAAAAATTACTACATGATTTGAAAAAAGTAAAACAAATGTACATTGTCGGAAAGCAGGGTTGGGAAAGAATAGTTTTCAGAACTCAGGCAGCATTTTAGGACAAAAAAGGGGCTTTTTAATAGTTTGAATAAGTTACTTAAATGAATCTGAAATGCAAAAAAAAAAAAGAAACGCTTCAAAGACCATCTTATTTATTGTACTTCTGGGAGTTTTCCAGTCCACCGTTACGCTCCTGGACAGCAGGTGGCGCTAATGCGGCAACATGACAGATGGCCGCCGTTAATTAGGAAACCAAGTAAATAGAGCATCGCAGGATCTGTCACCCGCATCTGCAAGGTAAACACTTGACTTTTCCTTCCATTTAATCGTTACACAGCCCATGATCGGCATCTAACAACTGTTAGCTACCCTATTGCTCCCTACACACACTAATACTTTAGTTGCAATGCAACAACCTTTTAAGATGCTGTGATAAACGAAAAGCGGCTCAGGCCTGGCGCTCTTGTTTTCTGCGTGATTGACAGGCCGTCTCTCGTTTCGTTTCTTTTATTTCTGTACTCTTTGCGGTTTTAATAGTGTGCAATGGTTTGTTATGAGATGACAGGTGTGCACGACAACAAGGAAACCAGGGTTGTGCAAGCGTTTATAGATATCCAGAGGATTGAAGACGCAAATCTCTGTCGTCATTGATAAAGTCTGGCCTGTTCTGCCGATATTATCCGCAACACTAAGGCGTTAATTCTCCACCACCGACCTCATCATCCTTTTAAACAGTCAGCAGCATTATCAGCGCCATTAATCATCGGCCTAATTTACACCACTGTCGTCCCTAGTGACATTAGCATTTAGCTGCTTTTCATATGTATTTAACATATATGTCCAGCTCGCATGTATTGACTATTTAAGGCAAATTCATCTTGCTTTGAGGACAGTGTGCTATTAATATATTGAGGAGGTCATTTTGGTCTCACTTTGATCCAATCAACTGTGTTGATGTCTGTGTTTTGTCAGAATGAAGCCAGTCTTTGTAGCAGCCTTTCTGCTGGGAAGAACATCTTTGGGGAGAATGGCTGCAGATCTGGTTGCCCAGACAGTCACAAGCTCCACGCGTATTTAGAAACAAGTTCTCTTCTCAGTTGGAGTGTCCGACTTACCCCCGATCCTCTAACTTTGTCAGCTGGTTCACTTGTGATGTGATGCTCCAAATGCCAAAAATAAGGAATGTATGGTTTGAACCCAGTGGGAGAAGTTGCATTTTTGTTACTGCTGGGCTCCTTTGAGCTGAATTACTGCCAAGCTCAGGTCTGCAGAAATCTGTGCACAGTTCAAATGAGCTTTAGGTGAGACTCGTACCTGGATCCATCCGCCCCAGTCGGGATTTATCCGTCACTTAGCGAACCAGAGGTTGAGAGGTTTTAATGAACAAACAAGACAAAGACCGTATTGAGTGCTTGATGCTTATTGTTTGATTTCTGGATTTAATTTATTGTTCCCCAAAAGGTTTCACAAGAACACTCACAATAATTCTTCCTCTTGGTGTTTGCAGGGAAGCAGCCTGTCAACTGCTTGTAGCTCCTGTCTGTGTGGAGATGGACACCTACACCCGTATTAGAGGAGCTCCTTTCAGGTCCAGGTCATCAGTCCGGAAAGAGGTCTGAACTCTGGAACTCCTCCTTGTCTCAGCACCCAGTTTAGAATATTGCTCTGGAATGTATTTTTATTGACTGTGAACATCAGCACATTAACATTTTAGTGTTGATCCCAGGGCCAAATCATTACCAATTATTTTCTTTTCATTTTGCAATTCAGGTTGGTCTTCTCACATCAGTATTGGGCTGATGTGAAAATCTTCGCCGGTTTAAAGCATCAGCGTTTGTTTTTATGCACATGTTTCAGACGGTGCATGACTGTAGCGTTCAGTGTGTGAAGAGCCTTTTGAGAAACAAGAAGGAGCTGTGCAGTGTTGACCTAGAGCAGCCACCCAGGGCGTCACGCAGGTTGACAGAGGTCGGTCACACCAGCAACAGGTCAACATTGGAAACAAGCCCATTGTTGCTAACGTCCCACCTGCTCTTTCAGATCCATTATGTGTGTCTGCCTCGCCTGGCTGAAGAGGACGACGCCGGCCAACAGGTACTCTTGATTCATGTGTAAATACTCACATGAATTCCCAAAATGTACCTCCCACTGAGGTTGACCTTTGAAGTGATCTAGTCACTGTGTGCGCAGCCGTCATGTGTTCCTGGGGTTGCATGAGTCAAAGTATGAATCAGTGCTGCTTGGGTGATTTTCTGCCGTTTGCTTTTAAATCGTCTCTCTAGTTTTGGCTTTAAATGAGATATCGGACTGTGTTTCCACAACGGTGGCCCCCCCGACTAAATAAGGTTGACAAATAACATTATAATTAACCCTGGGTGGTCATAAATATGAGAATAGGAGAGGAAAGGTTGAGTTTTTTAAACATGTATCCTCAAGTCCGTCCCTTTTTGCGATATGTTTGCCGCCAGGCTCTGTCATCACTACCAGGAGGTCTATATGAGCTCCTCCGGTCTGTCCACATTCAAAACCTAAAAAACGATGAGGTTCTACTGCTCAAAGACTCACGCACCCTGGCAGTGCTTAAGGACGCTGGATCTCTTGTAAGTGATTATCTTTTAAATCAAGTCTTACCTTCAGTGTCAATTCTGTGACTACCATCTGTCTTTTAACCTTTTCCCTCCCCCCCTTTTTTTTCTCTTCAGTGCTGGTTAAAGACTGTGTGTGTGCTCAGGCACAACCCCAGCACCTTCAGCGTGGGAGCTCTGATGGACTTGCTGGGGTGTTATATAGCAGGCGCCCGCTATGCTTTGGAGCTTCAGACCCTCCAGACCTGCCCAACGGCACCAAACCAGACTGAAGAAGACGATACCAACCAGTCGGTTTCATCTATTGAGGATGACTTCGTCACAGCTCTGGAACATCTGGAAGAGGAGGACATGGGAGGAAAACCCTGTAGGTGTAGCGCGTGTTGCTAATGTGAATTTAAAGCAGTGCTAAATCCATTTGTTTTCATGACCGGTTAACGGTTGCATAGCTCTGCTGTTGCGTTCTTGTTCCAAAAGCTGATCCAGTGGATTATTCTTTTTGCTAGAGCCACGTTAGATTATGATAACCTCCAAACTTAAACTCTTGTTTCAGTTTTCTCTTCTTACACTATAATACTGTTTGTGTCCTCTTGTCTTCTATCCCAGTATCCTCTTCATACCAGCTATGTAAAAAGCGTGATGTGGCATTACAGACCGTTCCTGCCCATAACAGAAGGAAGGAACCACCAGGCTCCTGCAGAATTCTAAGCTCATCCTCGGAGAAACGTTCCCCCAAGCGTAGCTCATGCAGTGATGTGTCTGTCCCAGTCCAGAAGTCCTCAGGCCCAGAGTCCCACTGGGCTCACTGCAAGCCCAGAGGTTGTGTCCCGTCTCCGTTGCTTCAGGTTAGTGAATCAGAAGAGTCGGAGTGCTCCAGCCCCAGCCCAATCATTTTTCTGGATGAGGTGGGCTACCAGAAGAGCCTGCTAGCCAAACTGGACATTCCGCAGCTGCCGGGGGAACCCAGAGAGCAAGTTGAAGATTCAGACTCCGAAGTTAGTGAATTTTTTGACAGTTTTGACCAGTTCGAGGACCTAGGTGAGCTATGCTCGGAAAGGCACACCCTTACCCTGCCTCTGGATATCACTGGTACCCCAGCAACCCAGAAGAAAGCGATCCAGTCTTGTACCGGTGGCTTGGTATCCAAAAACGCTCCAAGGACCGGCCCCACCAAGGGTATGAACCCTCAGCGATTTGAGCAATCCTCCCTCCCAGCCAACGTGAAAAAGCCCACTCCTCTGAAGCCAGACTCTGCCTACGCGTTCCTCCCCGAGGCCTCGGACTCCTCTTGGCCGGTGCAATGCCCCTCTGACGATAATGGCGGGCTGCTCTTCAGCCCTGTCACCTTTTCAGCCTTCAGCCCGTTGGTGGACTGCAGCGCAACAGTGGAATACTTCTGGAAGGCCAATGGAGAAGACAGTCCAAGGCTGCATAAACCCAGTAATCTTTGCTCTTTGTTTAAGCAGTATTCAGACTTCGCCAGCAGTCTGTCAAAAGAAATTCTGGAGTCCGTTTGCGGCTACAAGTCTGCCGTGGATATTAGCCACAACAAGAATCTCAGCTGTGTCTGCCACAAGGAATTCCGAAACACTTCAGGTTACATGATGAAGCTTTCGGAAATACAGGAGACGGTGACAGTAGCCAAGATCCAGAGGAAGTTACCGTGTTTGAAGGATGGCATTCAGAGGTTTGCCACTGACCTGGTGCAGACTAGCTTGGGGAGTGCCTTGCGAGACCTTCAGAAGAGTGTGTCTTGTACTACCACCTTGTGCCACCTTGCAGCCAGGCTCACATCCTCTGTGTTTCAAATGGCCTTCCAGGAGATCGGCATGCGCTACGCCTATTTGTTAAAGGAACGTGCGATCAGTGGATTATCTAGCCTCTTGGTGGGAGAGGCCTTGTCTGGGGCGCTGAAGGAGTTCCTGACCATCAAAAATCAAATTTTCCACAGCACAGTGAAATGTTTTGCTGCTAACCTGGCTGAAGAGCTGGTGTTTGAAGGCACCATGGAAGTATGCCAGTTTTCACACCCGTCCACCCCTGTCACTCCCAGCGACTGCTTCTTCGCTCACAAGCAGGCTGGCAAAGGCAAAGTGGTTTCTTCTTATGCATCAGATCTCTCCGAGTCCGTTATCCAAGAGGTTTTCATTGAGCTCTCGCAGACCTACTTTGCATTCCCCAGTGAAGCAGCCATCAGTGTGTGTGCAGACACAGCTAGCGCTGGCACGTGCACTTTGCCTGCTAATCAGCCCAGCGCTGGTGCCACACCAGCGGCCAGAGATGACGCAAACGCTGGTGCCGCTGGTGCAGTACCCAAAGCTCTCTGCATGGTCTCTGGAGTGGCCAGTGGGATTCCTGTGCCCCAAGCGGGCCAGGTTCTTTCTCAGCTTAAAAATGCCGAGGCCTGCCAACAGCTCAGTTTTCCACGTGTTCCACAGTCCAGCCGTGAAATCACAAAGGAATCCTCCTCTGACACCAAGACATCCACGCAAAGTCACCTTCACCGTCACGAAATCCAGACTCCAGTAAGCAAACTAGAATCATCCCACGGCAAATCCCCATTGCAAAGCTTTTCTGGCGGCATGGTGGATTTGATAGTAAATGGGGCTTGTGATATAATAACCACTTCAAAAATGAAGAAGGGCTTGGGTGACTGTGCCGATTTCCTAACCAAGACTATTGGAAGCCAAAGAGACTCTAAAGAGGAAATAGTTGGCAGAGAGGCTTCAAATCAGCCAAGGAAGCAGGAAAGTGACAGAGAAGGTTGCAGATACGACTGCAGGTACTTTGGATATGTGAAGAAGGACAACAGCTCAACACCTGCTTTAAATACACTCTTAGACCACAGTTCTAGTGGCACTCCTGACGCTCCTGCTAACCCCCACGTGTCCAAAGATCCACCCAGAAAGACACAGAAAACTCAGAAGTTGACCAAATTGGCCACAAAAATTGCTACCACCCCCTCAGCTGCCCCTTCCTGTCTGCCTGGCAGAGTTTCAGAAGGACCTCCCCTGGCCAGCAGGGCTGAGGTCAGCTACAGGGTGTGCAGGTCCGTCTCTGAGCAGGTAAATGGAAAAGAGAGTGAAGACAGACCATTCGATGAAGATGAGGTTATTCGAACGACCAGCCCTGAGGAAGCAAGGTCTTCACATGACACCGGTAGGAGGCCTGTTTGCAGAGTGTCCAAAAAGGAATCCCTCTATGCTGAGTGGTTAGCTTGCCATATTTTATCCATGGCAACAGAGATTGACGCGCTGGGGACGGAGAGGGAGGAAGGAAATATGAGCTTTAGCCCCGAGAGGAGGGGCAGTGTGATGCACTTCTCGGAGCGTACCTTGAACACCTTATGGGTGTATGCAGGGGAGGTGGCTGGGGAGGTGATTAGGGACGTGATGCAGATGGTGAGCTCAGCGCAGCAGTGTCCACATCACAGGATGCTCACGAAGAGACGCAACAACCGAAGTAGCTCCGAATGTTTGCACTACAGCTGTCAGAGGCCACAAACTAGTGAAAGGAGGGCCAGCTTGCTAGCTGATAAATTATCTAAAGACATAACAGCCTCTGTCTTAAAGACACCCACATCTGCCTCAAGAACCCTTATAAGCGGTTGCTCCTCTCCGTCCTTAGAGTATCCTTCCGAGAGCGTCACCCATGAATTAGCTGGCTACCTCATTAAGGTCTTGAGAAAGGAAGGCAGCAGTAAGGACCTCGTCCACCACTCCGCAAAACTCGCTCTAGCACACGCAGACCCGAAGCATAAGCAGAAGCCCCCTCAAACACATTTGCACTATTCAACTTGGAATAAGTCTTCATCACTGAAGAGTAGAGAGTTTGTGGCCCCGGGTGACAGCGGCCAGTGTTGCTCCGATGGGCAGAACCGGAGGGAGCGCACGGAGCTGGTGAACTTTGCCGAGTCCTTGGTGAACAACATCACTTGCGATGCAACCTTCAAGCTCTGCTCCTCTGCCAGGATTCCAAAATCTTTGACGGATTCGTGTCTTTATAAAAACTCCACGCTCGCGGACATGACGGACAGTCTGATTAGGCACTCCTTTTCCTGCCCCTTCATCAACAAGGAGAGTGAGGTCAAGAGGAGTCTGCATGATGGCGCCTACAAAGGCAAAGCAACGCAGGCCATCAAAGGTGATGACGCAGTGGAGACGAGTCCGTCTTCAGCCGGACCTTCTCCCCACAAGCCCCCGGAGAGCCTCGGCTCTGAGGTCCGGAGGCCCCCCCAGCCTGGGGTGCACAGGAGGAAAAGGCTGCCGGAGTGGCAAGCCAGAGCCGAGTCCCTTCACAGCCTGGACGTTCCGAAGATCCACATCGACCAGTACCAGAGGACGGCGTTTGCTGAAGAGATGGTGGCGATGGCGATGGAAACAGCTAAACATGAGCTGAGCGGCACCAGCCCGAACCTGGAGAGCGGCATCGGCCAAGATGGGAGCAGCTACGACGACAGCCTAGCAGCTGACATCCCGACATCAGCTCTGTCCAAACCCTGCCAGGATGCCAGCACCAGGTACATGGACCTGGATTGGCAGTACATCATTATCTGTGTCTGTTCCGTCATGTCACTGTTTTGTTTTTTTTCTTTAAATAGTTAGAGCCACAACGCGCTTGATATACTCAGCATTAAAGTTGTATTTGCTTCACTTCGGAAGCCTGGCTTAATACATTAAAAAGTCATTGCTACATAAAGTTGTGAATGTGAAAAACATTTAGGTTACACTAAGAAAGCCCCCTTCCCCCTTTTTATTTTGGACATAAGTGTTTCCCTAAAGTTATTTTTAGTTTAACACTATAGGAGGTAGTGTGTCCTAACTTTTCACTCAAGATATGCATTTCTGTTTGTCCTTTGTTTAAAAAAACATGTTATTTTGTATATTTACCTGCAATCACTTTGCTTCCTGGAAAAAAAACCAAAATTAGGTGATATAACATTTAAAATAAAGAACTAAATAGTTTATTGTTATCCAAATGTTTTCAGATGCTGTTTTACCACAAAGATATAGCGTGACAGTTTTAGGACTAGTATTGGTTTTGGATCATCAGAATACCTGACACAGCTCTTGTTTTTCTCCTTTCTTCTCTCTGGTTCTCCTAGGCGAGAAGCTGCTGAGCCCTCTGTGTCCCAGCAACTTAGCGTTGGAGACGACAGTCTGGGCAGCTGGTCAAACCTGAGTTTTGAGGACGACAGCAGCAGCTTCCTCCACCTCAGCGACAGGTGTTGACCCCTTATTTCTAGGCCACACACAATAAAATAATAATAATAATAATAATAATAATAATAATAATAATAATTGTAGTTTACCAAAATGGTTGCATGCGTTGTCGTGCCAGTAGATGTCGCTGTTGCCTCGCTTTTGCCATGTTCAACCCAGCCATCTGCGTTTGTACCTGTACTAAATTCTGTTTTGATTGATTGTGATGCATTTCCCCAAATCAAAGTATACTTGATATTCTGACAAACTTTTTTTTTGAAACATTTAGCCAGCTTTAATTGTCAGAATGTCATCTTTGTGTATCTTTTAAAGGAAACCAATCTTTCCACAGTGCAGTTATTGTTAAGTCAGTATTGGATCTATTTTGTTCTGCGCCATAGTCACGCTGCCATCGTTGTTCTGGTGTTTAACGCGTGTTCTCTCCCCAGCACCAATGGGAACAGTAGCAGCTGGAGCAGTCTGGGCTTGGAGGGGGAGGCTTATGAGGAACACATATCATTTTCTCCATCTGACAGGTTGGTCAGGACTTTGTTTGTTCTTTAAAGTTTTTAACTTCTGGCTGCCAAAACCATCAGTAACAGCATAAAAATGAATTAATGTACCTTTTTGCTACCAGTGCAATTCTGGCTGTTCCCAGTGACCTTGAGGGTAGAGTATTTGAGGGTGTATACTGGCCAGCTAATAAAGAGAAACTGCTGTGAAAGAAATATGATCTCCTTGGCTAATTTTTGTTGGTGCTCTAGCTGGAGGAAGTAGTGAAAATTTCTGAGGGTTGAGGGTTATGAGGGTAGTTTGCATCTGCCAATATTCTTAGGGCCCAAAGTTGTTGAGGGATTGTCATGTAATCTTTGTGCGAAGTTTAACAATTCCATTCATTTTTATTATTGTTACGCAGTGACTGTGCTGCTTTTTCACAGCGGTTGGGAAGGTGGTCCACGGAGGGCTCTCAGAATCAGTGGAGACCATTTTCAGCCGCTGCAGAGACACAATGACCGAGGGGGGTGCGCTGACTTTAAAGTATGCCTCCCTTTGTGCTGAGGCGTTTGGGTGCGTGTGATAACAGGGATAGATGCAACCTGGAGTTCCAGGACACCTTTGACTTTCCAGCTGAGAGAGCTCGCTGCACCTGGATGCCAGACCAGAGACCTTCGTCCTCCGCGGCCAAAACGTCAAACTCGAGGAAGGAAAAAGGAGCTGGTTCAGGCTGAAACACAGATTTCCCCAGCTCCAGAGAGGAGCGAGCCAGGGTGAATGGGAGGGAGCAGGCAGGGGTTGTGGTCACTTGAAGCAATTGTTTACACTCCCCCTAATTGGATTTTTTTAAAAGGAGGTACTCGATTTAAAAGAAAAAAAAGAAAACAGACTCTCGAATCCTAATCTGTGGGAGAGTTTTAACATTTGAGAGTTGAACATTTAGCATCGCTCCGTGGACCAACCTCCGTCTCAGGAGGCTTATCCCTGTTAGACTCTCCCCAGGTTTTTTTTTGTTGTTGTTGTTGGAACCATCAGCAATGTGGGGTCACAAAGTTCTGGCAGGGTTCCTACTTTTCCTGCTTTCCCCTATCCCCTTTTTCCTTTTCAAATGGACGCCCAGCTCTTCTTTTTTTTTCTCTGCACATTAGAAGTGCCTTCAAATCACGTGGCCGCCCGAACGGGGCCTTCATTTAAAACACAAAAGGGACCAAAAAAGACCAAGAAAAGAGGGAAAAACACCAGAACATCAGTTTTGCGTCAGCACCAAGTGTTACTTCCATTGTAAGCGTCCATAAATTAAGTTCTTTGACCCTCTGGCAGTGTGAAAGCAAACAGTAAAAGCGAAATTCCATTTGATTTCTCGTCACACGCCTGCCTCTCGCCCAGTGACTGCTGGGATGGGCTCCAGCACCCACTGACCATGATTATGGATAAGTGGCAGTTAACACAAAAATGGTGGATAGATGAATGGATGGGTGGATGGGTATCCCTAACATAGTGAGACAAGTCTGGTTGTCTGTTGTCATTAAATGTCAACAAAACCATGATTAACCATCTTATAAAGTGCAGGACTGAGTGCCCATCACATAACAGAAGAAACCAAGTAAATACTTTGGATGGAAAAGTCAACTTTTTCAGTATTCAAATTATAATTTTAGTGATTATGGCTGAACTGTCCAAACTAATTGAAACAGAAAAATAAACAAGTGGTTGGTAACATGGTGTTAGGTTGTTACTGAAATGTGCTTTTTAACCCTGCTAATTGTCATTATTGTGTCCGTCTTCATCTATGTGCTATTTTCCATCCAACAGTGACAATACAGAAGACAAGGAAAGTGGGCTCAGAGAGGAATCCAGTGGTAAGAGCACGTCTGCTACTCAGTAGTCAATTTATTTCCATTGTAATTATTACTTCCTAATGTTTTTTTTCAGCCATGTTTTGATTATTTTGGAAGATTTAAAAGAAAGACTTTAGAGGATTAAAAATCACCTGACTTTTGAACAGTTGAGCGTGTGTATCTGTCTGTGATTGAAACACCCGTGTGTGTAGTCACAGTAAGACTCATCATCGTCAATCATATAGGCCCACTCAGTCTGGGTGTGTTTCACGCCAGACAGCTTTCTCCCAAGTCGGGAAGGAGGGAGGGAGGAAGGGAGGGCAGGGGAGAGGAAGGGAGGGCAGAGGAGAGGAAGGGAGGGTCTATTATCTATGTAGAGCTCTGTTCAGAGTACTGAAAATGTCTTTTAGTAAATCAAAGTACAGTTCAATCACCTAACATGTTGGTATATATTAACAGAATGTCCCCTGACGTTTAAAAACAGACAGAATAAAAATATGAGTTGACGGTAGAAATATTGCTGGGCAACTAACTGTGGAAGGAACCTTATCTGTGCACTGCAGAGACCCTGTGTGTGGACCGAACTTGCAGGACCTCTCTGGTCATTGTAAACTCCGACATCAGGGAAAACGGGCGTGGCGCTCCCAACGCGAGCACGGACCCTCAGCTTAGGAGCGTGCTGCAGTGGGTGGCCGCCTCTTTGGCAGATATTCCTCACATCCAGCTGACGCGCGATAAAGACCTCAAGCAGGTAATTACCAGCGGGCCAAACCCACCATTATTTATCTCCAACAGGTTTTCAGGTTGGCAGTCGTAGTTACAGCTAAAGACTTTCCTGAATGCGTCATATTATCTGAATGAAAGCAGTCATTCTTTCCATGACTGCTGAATGTTCCAGAGATGAGCAAACTTGTAAAGCGGTATCCTTGTTTTCACTACGGTTTGTTTTTCTGTGGAGACAAAACCAAATGTGGTTTGAACCATCATTTCCTGATTTTAATGTTTGTATGTAAAGAGATTGAGGACGAATGTACTGCTGCTCAGGTAACCACAGTGGTCTGGTACAGCCCCGAATGTTCGGCCAAGTGTAAACATCTTGTGACTGTTGTAGTTTGAATCTAGTGTTGATGTAATTTGAATTACTACTGGTGTGTTTTCACCTTGAGAAACAAGCAGAAATATTGCGACTTGTGTGACATGGCGTGCCATCTGACTAGCTCTAGAAATACTTCTGTAACTAGTGTTCTTTGTCTTGGTTCAAGCTATTATTTATTATAAAAACAGGAGTATCAGTGTTTGTGTTTTTTCTGCCCCTGTCTAGGCTCGTGTAGAAGTCTTGTGTACTCCTGTTTTTTGGCATTTTTTTATTATATTTCTGCGATGTTCACCTATTTTCAAATTTGTTCTATAAAAAAAAAAGATATATATCATTTTTTTTAATCGCTAATGCTTTAATTCAGGCTGTCCCGACGCAGCGCTAATCAGCCATAGCCGCAGTGCTCTTTAGTTATTTAAACCCTAAACTTTTGCTGTTTCAGCTCCCGGCAGTGGTCCAAAGAGTAAAGGAGAAGAAGTGGACGGTGGGAGAGCTGCTGCACATGGTGCTGCAGCACTGCGACCTGCTTCATTCAAGCCATGCCAGAGAAGAGGACGTCCAGGCAGCCGCAGCCAGCGACCACACCCCCCTCTTCCAGTGGATCCTCGATCATGCCTAAACCGCTCCTTCAGGGCTTTTTCTTTGTCTTTCTTTCCATCTTTTCTTCTCTAAACCAGGCTTGGCGAACTCCGGACTCCATAGAAGCACCATTTCGATCCGTCAGTCTCCAACGACTGCGAGCACTGTGACTGTTGCATGGAAACGGTGCGAGCTGTATTTCCTGTTCTTTATTATTTACTTCACAACCACACTTGTCTCTTCTGCACAGATGAGGGTTTGACCCATAAAAGCAGCAGAGACACACAGAGAGACCGAGAGAGAGACTGAGAGAGAGAGAGAGAGAGAGAGAGAGAGGGAGAGAGAACAAGAGAAATCGGTCCGTTTCCAGACACTGTAGGGAGAGTCAAAATATGTGGGGGTTTTTAGGGAATCCCCGTAGTTACTGGGAGAGTTTCATATAAACTCTGGTGATGTTTTTACAAATGAAATGAACAATTGCACACACCCACTACACCCTTGTTGCATTCTGAAAGATCCTGATGCTCAGCCTAGATTAGTGTTCTCTTCTCTTTCTGTGGAAGTGTTTCACCCAGGTTTTCCACTGTTGAAGTACAGGTGTTGTAAATAAATCCGCTGCTCTGAATGTGTATTTTTGATGAACAGTAACAGTAAAAGAGAAAGCTAAATGTGGCACTTGGTAATGGGTGTACTTATCTACGACTGTACTGCTCAGCCGCTCTGTATCTGTTGGTAACTCTGTAGATTTGTCGCTCTGGATTTACATCACTGTCAGCTACCCAGTGAAATGCATTTTTAAGAACAGCCGTCCGATCGCTGATGTTTTCCTCCCTGCGAAATATGACTGAAATGTATGTATTTAAGTACCTGAAACTATGTAATATTCAGCAGTGTGAAGACTGTTGGTAGTCCTGTGCATGGCTTTTTTGTTACACTTGTTCTATTTAAGTGTTATTATCAGTTTATTGTTTATACTTATCACACACATGCACCCATGTATATGCCGGTATATGCAGTATACATGTTAATCCTTATACTCTTATGTGCTCAGAAATACTAAGTTACCAACAGTAGTACCAGAATTAGCCTGTTCGACTGAAGGAAGACCGACTGCCAGCCATTTTAGTTGAAACACAACTATTGAATGTAAATGATGAAAGAGAATTGTACAGATTTTCTGTGTCAATATGGTGACTTGGGACTAATCTACTTTCGTTTTGAACCTCAAAAATGTGGTGACCTGGTGTTTCCGCTTCTCCTACAGGTGTTGTGTATCTGCTGACTTGCCATAGTTCTCAGTATTTGTGCGTCTGTATGCAGATGCTGAATTGGATGAAGGAGAGCTGCATCTCACCCCTCTCCTACTGCGTCTTTCTTCTGCATCTTTGTGCGATCCTGCCAAATCAAACCATTTATTAAAACGTAAGGCTGACTTGTGCTGTTTCCTGTGTTGCCATGTCTGTAAAATGACCGCGTTAACAGGAAAACGTGTTCGGTTTTTTTCCAGGTTTAAACCACATAAAGTTAATGTAGCCGAACTGAGCTCAGTTTGAAACAACAGTCTTCATGTTTGCAAGTTTCCTTCTGGGGAGATTTTATTTAAGTGGAATGTTAAACGCCCCAGTTGACTGACATCTTCTGAAGACTTGTTTGTCTATGTTGTTGTTTAAAGAAGTTCTCTTTCAAAACGGGGAAACCTAGACTAGGACAAGAGTCTTGGGGGGGGGGGGCCCAGCTGCAGATGACCAGCTGGGGGGAGGAGGAGCAGCAGAAGCAATGAGGAAGAAGGACAAATGCTCTACTTGTTCCTCTGATGATGCGCGTCTAGAGGTGTAGGCTCAGAGGCCGGGGGTCAGCGTGCAGCAACGCGGGGCTGTTTCACGTCAACCGAGTCTCAGATCATTGCTGCAGGGGTGTTTGTTGGTTGTGCCTGGAGTTTCAAAACAACTAGTGATGGCGTGATTCACTTCCACCAACACGCCCACAGAGAGAAATAGAGCGAGAAAGACCGCGAGCACAGGTGGGATTAGTCGGTTTGAAATGGCAGAAATATTAAGTGGTAAGTGAAGAAAAATGGTTTTCAGACCATTTTCTTATCCAGCGTCTCTGCTTCTGATCTGTCTCACCGCCGTGGTGTGTGGGTTTAGACTACGTGGTGACGTCCATGATAAACTGAAGCCTTTTGTCCTGGGAGGGGGAAACCCATGACCTCATCTGCTGTATGTTTCATCCCGACTTGAGAGAGGACCTTTTGGGGTGTCTGGAGACGTTTCCACTGAAATGGGAATGAATGTGCAGTCTTTTTTAATCACCTCTGGGTTGGTATCAACTCTTCCCTAAGGTGCTCAGATGAGCAGAGGCTCTGCAACAGTTCCAGAACCAGCAGGAACCCTGAAGCTGAACATCTCCAGCTGAAAGAGCTTTTTCCTGTTGTGCGAGGAGGACTCTTGCCTTTCCCCTCAGACGTTTGCATTACGCAGCCATCATCAATACCCCCACTTGCTGTTCTGATGGGTCTGTTGTGGTTCATCTGGAGGTGGAGAGTCCAGGCCCGGTCGAAGAGTCCACCATGCCTGGGGTGCAGTGACGTGAGACAGGAGCGGCTGCTTTAGCTCCCTCTGGACTGGCTAAACGTGTGTGTGTGTGTGTGTGCGCTGTATTAGGTGATCCGGCCTGTGTTTGCTGTAGCCAAGCTATGAGAGGTTATGGTTGACTTTTAAAATCTGTTGATTTTATGAACAAGAACACTTTTTATTAAAACATCCCACAGAGCGACCGCAGAGGAGCTCGAAACACTCGTCTTTCAAGTTCGACGTGAACAGTATCTCTGACATTCTCCCCACTATTGTCTCCTCGTTTTAAGGAGTGACCACATAGTGTCTGAACTGCGCACACGTGTCTGTGTGTGTGTGTGTGTGTGTGTGTGTGTGTGTGTGTGTGTGTGTGTGTGTGAAAGCTAAGCAACGGGGATATACAATGGAGTTTGATTTCCCAGAGCAATTCAGATTTTGGTACAATGAAAACTATCAGCGTGGGAGTGAAGGGATGGAGACATTGATGGAGGAAAATGAGGGAGGGCAAGGATGAGATAAGAGCTTACATGAGACGGAACAGCTTCATCGTGTTCAGACTGTGAGTGTTTATCTGAAAACAAGGGAGCAGGACAGGGTTGTGGGTGGAGGTGAAGCAGAGTCGAGGGACTCTGCTCGTGTTTTCCAGAGTCGACCGCGGAGATTGAAAACAGCAGTTGGAGCTGGCTGTGTGTGCTCGCTGTGACAAGGTAAATAATATTAAGTATTATCAGTAAGCACCGTCGCGGAGCCTGTCTGACTCACAAAAACAAGAACACGTTGACACTGCCAAGCAACTAATCCCAGCGCGGGGGGAAGAGAGCAGCGGAGGTAGGCCTTGAGCGGGACGCTCCGCGTGTCCCCGTCCTCTCTCCCGGCTATTGACTCAGGTGTGTGTGCGAGTCTGGGTTCGGCGCATGAAACGTCTCGGGAAATCATGACAAAGTCGACTTTCAGGATGACCTCAGGGTGCTTCCTACATGTTCACACCCATTCTGGTGCTGAGACAAACACTGGCCTGTATCTTCAGCTGTGATGTCACCACAGGGGAAAAGCGGAGGACGGGCGCATGAAGTCAGGACCACACAGACAAAGTAAAGCGATCTGCTGATGTCATGGTTGGGCTCTCTCTCTCTCTCTCTCTCTCTCTCTCTCTCTCCCTCTCCCTCTTTTCTCTCTCCGTCTCTCTCCCACACACTCTAAACCACATCAAATAAAATTGGAGCCGCCTTCTTTTCTGGAATACCCCTCTTCAGACTGATCATAATGTCAATTTTCTTTGCAAACATGGAGAACGGAGGGGAAAGAAACCCAGAGTGTTGACATGTGAGAGTAAATGGTCCAGAAAAGGAAAAAAGAGCTAGCAGATGGAAGATCCTATTGGAGCTAAAATGAAGTGTGCGTTTGTGCATGTGTGCGCATTTGTGTTTCGTTTTTTTTTTTTTTTAATTTGCATGTGTATGCATATTTGTTTCTGTGTATTAGTGGCAGACCACCTCCTCTCAGAGACAAGCCCACAGGAGGTTTCCTCCCACAGAGGATGTGGGATTAAAAGAACTGTAACAATACCCTACGCCTCGGTCGTATCCAAACAGGCTGCAGGATTGTGTGCGCAGTCGGGCTCACTGACTTACACTCAAAAGTTAGTATTTAGTTAAATTTCATTGCGTGCTCATGCACGTTGAAATTACACAACCACATTATTTGCGTTTAGCGCTTTTCGGTGAGGAGGGTTTTGTTTTATTCCACCTTGCGTCACCATTAGCATGGCTTCACCTCTGCTTCTCTGCCTGTGTGTGAAATGTTTGTGATTCTTTGTGAGTTCTTCCTCAGCCTCCCCTCTTGACGACTGTAGCTGTAGGCGGCACAGTGTACTTATGGACTGGGAGGCAGCAGCCTCACAGCGTACCGTCACCGTTACCCCCCACTGAGAAGGAGGAGAGTGAATCAGACACGGTTTGCTCCTTTGGTGTAACCTGCAGATTAGGACCCTCCAGCTGAATGCACAAATACTTGAAATGAGGTGGTGTCTAGTCTGCAGGGCCAGTCTGATGTCTTATAAAAGGCCCTCCGTAAGGACAAACTTGCTATTATTCTTCTCTAATTAAAGGAAAACAAGAACAACCCCAGGTTTCCTTTCAGCCTTGTAGCCAGACTGAGTCATGTTGCCGTGGAGCCGCATGTTCGCTCCACTCCTAATAGTGAAGATGTCATGAACTTCTTCGCAAATAAAATTTTACCTAGAAGATAATCAGCGAGGCCTGTCGAAAACACCCAGAGGCTCCAAGGTGCCCTTATATTACTTTCAATTTATTTCCTGGATCCCACTGTAATTAGTCGATCTATCTCCACCTCGCTCCGCTTGGAGCCCATTCCAACACACTAACTGGAGGCTATTTTGCCCTTGATTGGCACTTCTGTTGTTTAGCAACAGGTTCCAAAACTCTTGACAGGGAGGTGGAGACTCAATTACTTGTTTATCTGCAGAGGAACGGTATTTATTTATTTTTTTCAAGCTTCCATTCAGTGTTGAGAGGTGCTGACAGGACGGAAAGGGCACATGTTATAGTTGGAACTCCTGCGTCTGCTGCCTCCAGACTGGGCCATCGTCCGGGTGTCCACACACATCTCTGAGAAGCCTCCAGCTGACCCAAAACGCTGCAGCTGGAGTCCTGACAGGAACCTGCAGGAGAGGTCGCCTGACTCCCAGCCTGGTTTCTCCTTAATGGCTGCCCATAAAATCCAGAATAGTGTTTGAAAACACTTTTTTTCAGCCTACAGGTCCTTAGAGGCCAAGCTCCATCATATCTGAGGAAGCTCAGAGGCATCTGCTGTCTGGATCTCTGTCTCTGATCTCTGGGTTTGGTTTTTTTCATACATAATTTAAAACATTTGGAAATCTTCAGAATGCCTGTGTTTTCAGCTTTTATCCGGCCGGTAAAGAATTCTCTGATAAGTTGGAACTACAGAAGCAATAACAGCTGTATTTCAAGTCGTTGTTTTCATGCCATTGTTGGATTTTCTGATTTTTCTAATTAGCCAAGCGATCTGCTGTCATGCATGGTGGGTGGGGTACGCACGGCGGTGACTGCATGTAATGGATCCTTCACTCTTCCCTTTTGTCTTTAAAGGAAGGAAAACAGTGACATCCTCCTCACAGGAGGCTTCACCCTCGTTTGATTCCATCGCTCTGGGGAATCAGGGGCTGATTCACTAACACGTTATCCTGCACTAGAACAATGACACACCTCTCTCAAAATATTATTCATATATTCCATTTCTCCTGCAAAGTCTTGAGCATCCGTTTGTCTGTCGGAATACTGTGAAGTCCATATCTGATCCCAATTATAAGCAGAACCTGTTCAATACAAAACAAACTTTTTGGTCATTTTCTTTCCTGGACAGATCAACAGATAAATACATGTTCAAAAAGCCATTTTCCTACCTTTCTTTCTGTCATTTCTGCGGTGATACGCTACTGGCAGAAGGTCAGGGTTCAGGCGTTCGCGTGTTCCTCAGGCAGCATTTGGTTTGCAGCTGTTGGCTTGAGCCATCAGACGTCCAGCGTCTCCGACTGAAAGAGATATCCGTGTTATTGTGTAGAAATGACTCTTTCCTGCACCCTCGGACGTTTGTTTTCCACAGCAGTCATCAATACACCTACTTACTGTTCTGATGGTTCTGCTGTGGTTCATCTGGAGTTTGAAGACCTAGAACACAAGTCAGGCCAAAGTTTTCCACAGAGAAGGGATGAGACTGGCCATTCTGACTCCTATGGACACATCAGGCCATCACTGATTGTCAGCATTCAAATGTATCCATTTGTTTATTAATCCCAGAGTTCTGCCATGATATTTATTTTCAAAAACAAACATGAAGATTTAAACTTTGTGAGCTTTAGTGAAGTGCTGAAGCTTTAGTGTGAAGAGGGAAGTTTGTAGTCCATTTGGATAAATACATGATAGATGGAAGGTGCCTGAAATCTATAAAGAGAAAAGTCCTGTAAAATAATGTAAAATATGCACAGTGAAATATTGATGGAGTGGGCTAGATTTGATGGGCCTACAAGGGAATCATTTTGTGAAACTTTTTTTTTGGTTTATAAAACGGTTTCCACTTAGTGATTACTGTTTGGGTTCAAATAAATGTTTTAGTCTTTTTATTTATTTATCTTAATGTGACTCAACAATGTCAAAGTGTAGGCGTGATCCGCTCATTAATTTAAAAGTATAAACAGTGTTTAGACGCGGACTGACGCACATCTGAGTACGTTTAGAAACCGGGCAACCAACAGTTAAGAAAAAAAAGGTAAAATCACGATTTTACCAGGATGATTTTGTTGACGACAAACCCCCTTTTCAGAGAAGTCCTGGCATTTCTCAAGCAGCAGGTGGCGCCACAAGCAGCCAAAACTCTTCAAGTAGAAGTTTTTATATATTTATTTTAAATCCTCAAAGAGATAAAATGCAACTTTTCAGTGGGCACCATATTTCACCCCACACAGAGGTGAAATACGCGTTTAATGTACCTTTTTTTATCCAAACACGCCACTTTCTTTGACTTTGACGAGACGTTTGGACCCAGCGCGCGCCCGCTGCGTGGTGTGGAGTGGGGGGTGGGGGGGTTAATCACGTGTCCTCTCTTTACCTGTGGCTGCGCTCATTTCAGTCGTCGTCCACGTCTGTTGCGCGTCTTTCAGAGAGCCGCCGTGATTCGCTGTGAGGGGCAGCAGCCAGCTGGCGTCGCCCACCCACCGGCTCCTTCAGCGGTTCCCGTAAAGGCTCCGTCTCCTCCGGCTCCGTCGAGTTTCGGATCTCGCCCCTCTGGCTGAACCACACGGAGCCGCGCGTCATGGCAACTTCCCACGGCGAGTACCGAGGCTACCTGCGCAACACCATCGACACGGAGGCCGGCCAGAGCCGCTTCCAGGCCAGCCCCGAGTCCACTTATCGCTCGATACTGTTCGGCACACTGGTTATTATGGGATTGCTCCAAGTGGCTTCCAGTATAGCGATCCTACTCCACCTGACGGGCTATCTGCAGGAGGTAAGACCCGCGGTTCGTCACTTCCACGGCCAGATCCGTCTCCACTTCGCGGGGCCCGTGTGCGTAAAAGTGTGTTTATTCAAGTTTTCCTCCGGAACGCGGAATTCGGGTGGTTTGCGTGTGGCGGGCTGAGGTTCTGGGTGCTTTTTACGCACGTATGGAGACGGAAGGACCATCCAGATGCGGTTCGGGGCTGCGCGCCTTTCTTTGTTGCTGCAGCGCTTCGTCAGCACTCAGGCAGTTAAAACAGGTCTCGCTCAGTTAAAAAAAGAAAAGAAGAGGAAAAAAAAACCTGCCAAAGGTATAGACAGAATCTGAAAAACCGCGTAAACACACGAAAGCGTCGAGACGTTTTGTTTGTAAAATGCAGATGTTTTACATCAAGTCGTACTAACACTCGTGTGTGTTTACACGGCGCGGTTATATTTGTCATTTATATGTGTCAAAAAAATCTAAACGTCTGAGTGTAAACAGCTGCTGGGACGAGGTTTGGAGCCGAGGGTCGCCGAGGAGCTCCGGCAGCAGCTGCAGCGGCAGCAGTTTTCGGACCAAACAGGAGTTTGGAGTTAAAAACACGAAACCAGACTCCACGAGTGGCGCTCCTGGCCCGGGACAGCGCCAGCAGCGTGGGGTCGTGCGTCCGGCCCGGCGTGAGCGCGACCTTTGACCTGAGCCGCTGCCACGCATCCCCGCAGAAACGGGGGATGAAAGAGGGAGGAAAGCAGAGAGCAGACGGCCTCTGAACGGAGGGAGGAGATGACGATGACGATGATGATGATGATGATGATGATGATGATTTAATTCTCACCTCTCTGGCTGATGGCTCTCTTTTTTTTAATTTGTCCTCCTGAGACTGGCTTGATGCAGATATTTGGTATCCTTCACCAGATTTGTTACAATAACACACGCGCGCGCTCTAAGTGAATAAATCTTGGAAGGCCAACCTTGTCCCGCCTGTTTTCATGACGTGTCAGTCAAAAGAGCCAACAGCTGCCACTTTTCATGCTGGTGGCCGTTTTTCTGAGTTCCTTTGAGTTATTTTCTATTTAAGGTCCATATAAATGAGCTTTTTTTTGGTGAGAATTATAGATTTTTTCACGCCAAACTGGTTGATGCAAACTGTTCTCCAGCTCGTTGATGCCAGCTCCCCTGAGTACTCTGACCTCTGACCTCGTGTCCCTTGTCTCTTTCTCCAGATAGATCTGTCCACGGCCCCACATCCACCCATCGAGGTGAGTGTCAGCTCCTCAGTGTTCACTCTTCCGTTTCAGGCGTCCAAATGATGCTAACGAGCCAGAACAAGAAGCCTCACAAGGAAAGGCACCGTCTTATGGTCTCAGGCCTTTCTTCAGCGTGGTGCACGTGCAGGCCTCCGTGCGCACGTTTCTGGTGGACGGTATGAAACCTAAAATGGAAGCGACGCTTGCTTCGCACAGCGAGCCCAGGCGGCACAAATCAGGTTTTATAGCAACAAGCATGGCGGACGGCTGCCGGTGGGGGTGCGAGGAGGATTTATACCTCGTAAATATTTGGGGCGCAGCAGCCGCCTGCTGGTAAATCACACTGGAAACGCTCCCTCCACCCCACAGTCTGACTGGCTTCCGTAAACACCCCACTGCCACTGAGGACGCGTTGCTCCGCTTCGCACTGCTCTCTTGTTTTTGGTCCCATTTTCAAAATAATCAGATGTGGATAAACATCGGACTCCGGTCCTCAGAGCTCGGTGTCGGAGAGCGTTCGCTCTAGTCACGGCAGCCGACCGCTCCGGGAGGAAAATGAGTGCTGTAAGCAGGAAAACAGCTGAAAAAAAAAGCAGAATGTGGAAGAAAAACAAAGCACAACTGGCATCCCACGGAATAGCGTGGTGAGGAAACCGCAGGGGCCTGCGGAGGAGCTCCAGCTCCCCTCGGCTCTGCTGCGGTGCCAGTTATCACACGTGGGAAACTGAAACATGGCCCCTGGAAGGACGACGCAGGAAGCTCCTTGTTTCAGAGAGGAGGAGCCGACGGATCTGCAGACAACCGTTAGCGTTAGCGGCCTCTTTCTGCTTGGAAAAGGCTCAATCCGGTCAGGGTGGCGATTCCCTCGGCGTGTCCGGCAACCCAAAGGTCATCGCCAACGGTCCGTACGAAGGTAACGGCTGCGCGGCGTCTCTGGCATGGCGCTCACGTGGGTGGGTCAGAACCAAAGGCACAAGCTTCCTCTGACCCTGGAGGTTTTAGGTTCCACTGCGAGTCCTGGTGGCACCACACCACTGGTTCCAGACCTGCCAGTAATGCTGATCCTTTTTTCCGACCCAGTTGCACAACTCCCACAAAGGTTTCCCGCATCTACCCTGGTTTTGTGTCACCCCGGGCAACGCTGTTGTTGTTGTTGTTGGGGTCTGGTGTTCCCTGACTAGCGACCTTCTCAGTGACTGTTCTCACCATCTAGAACTCTTCCCTTTCTTCGGAGTAGAGGAGTTATACGGGCGTCGTTTCTGCCTTTTCCTCACCGGACTCCTCCTCAATGCGTCTTCCTTGTCTTCTCCAGGAGGCCCAGATAGAGCCTGTGCTGAACGCCCTGAGGGACACGCGTAGGAGACGGTGCAAGACCCTGAGAGAAAGTCTGCCCTCAGCTCACCTGCCCATCAGAGCCCAGCAGATGTACTCCAAGAGTGAGTCCACCCAACAGCCCCGCCGCCACACAACACCATCAGTTATTACGAGCACAAACTGGCCTGAACACTTTTAAACATACTAATTACACATAGACTCTGTAGACTTACAGATAGTCACTCCAGTGTCACACAGGTCAGCTGACGCTGTGTGCTTTGTGTCCTTTTCCAACCACGCAGAGGGCGAACCCAACGCTGTTACCATCATCTGGGACCAGGATCACGGATTTTGCAACCGGATGAACTACCAGAAGGGCAAACTGTTGGTGGTGGAGTCCGGTTTCTACTACGTTTACGCCAAGACTTGCTTCCGCTACTACAAATACCTGCCGGAGGACAGCGTGCAGGCGGCGGTGCCGACGGTGGACGTTAGCAACACGCAGCTGATCCAGTACATCTTATACGAGAGCATCAAACAGAACAGCAAGGCGGTGGTTCTGATGAAGACGGGCAGCACCATGCGCTGGAACAACACCAGTTATAACATGTACTGCGCCCAGCAGGGCCGAGGGGTCCGCCTGGAAACGGGGGACGCCCTGTTTGTCAACGTGTCCAACGCTTGGATGCTGGACCCAGAGGGCGAAGGGACGTATTTTGGGGCCATAAAGCTGGGTCACTGAGTCCAAACGTGAGGGGCAGCCATGCTACTGAACTAACATTTGTTTCATGCCAAAGAACAACTGCTATTGATTGTACCGATACGGCAGCATTTTTTATTTTATTTTTCTATTGTTTGTACACGCAGGTCTCCATTCCGTCCATATTAGCACTGGACTGTGTCTGTGTTTGTGCTGGGGGGACGTTAACACACTTAGACCGACTAAATCCTGACAAAGTTTGGGTGATCGCAGTAATGTGAAAACCAGCCACGACATGATGCTACTAAAACCAACTGAGTGTATCGTACAAGTCACAGAGAAAACCAAGGAGGCTCCTGGCGGGATACGTTGGCTCGATTCTTTCGAGGCAGAGACGCCAGTTTGATTGCGATGGAGCGACGCGGATAGCTGGACTGTCTGGCCGTACCTGACACGACGACACACCCGTCTTCTTTAACTTCACGGACCAAGCTGCGTTTGGTTCGCTATTAATTTAAAAAGTTGTTTTTTTCATTTGGTTCGTCGCCGAGCTAAATGAGGAATATGCACTAAATATTTATTAGCAACAGAGTACAGAGGCGGGTCACTGTGAGTGGCCTTTCAGCTGTAGAAAAATTAAAAATAATCACATTCTATGTCTGTACGACACACTTTACCCAGCACTTATAATAGACATGCTTTTTGTTCTTAGGACAGTCTCCATCTTAAAAGTCATATTTATCTATATTTTGACAATTGTATGTGCACTTGCTTTGCAAAAGCGATACGAACATATTGTTCTCCAAGAGTGTAGTATTCTCATAACTTCACAATGTATAGTTGTTTTTTTACCTTTTCTATTTATGTTTATGTATGTTTTAATAAAGTGTACTTTTGTAGTAGCGATTCTTGTGTTTTTCTTAGCAGTTTAGTCAAGAAATTCAAGTTTTCTCAGGATGATCTGACCACCTCGAGGTCTGACAACAAGTGAAGGCGAAGTCACCCGTTTCTTTGTGACGCTGTAACCAAAGATGGTATAGAGACAATGCTGCCTCGCAACAGGCGTGAGACACAGGTGAGAAAGGAAGCAAGCGAAACCCTGTAACCACGGCGACCGAGGAAGCCTTTCCAATGACATTGTTTCCAACAAGATCAGGAAAATCCAGCTGACCTGGATAGATGGACGGAGCTGCTACAGACAGGATGATCAGTGTATCTGAAGGCAGCTCCTCACCCACAGATCCACCAAGCACGAGGAATAAAAAGCTGAATTTAGGTTGAAATTGATGCCTACTGATGAGGAGTCCGTGCAGAAGAAGAACCCTAATGGGAGTGCTTTGTCGCCACCTAGTGGTCAAATTGTAAAGACTATTTTTAAGTGACCACACACACATTGGAGTGTGTTCTGGTGTTAAGTTTGTGTCGCTGTGCGTCTCATATGTACCTGCTCCTAAAGACCTCTTCACCCAACCATGGTTTTAGTTTGAGTGAAAAATACAAAAGCAATTAGTGAAATGTCAAAAACATTTATTAGGAGCTTCTAAAATTCTCACAACCAAAGTCTAAGTGTTGTTTAAAGACGTTATTGAATGCATAAGATTAAGTATATGTACAGAGTGGAATGTAGTGTTACATTAGCCTGAGTGAATCAGAGCGTATCAAAGGTCTAAGGGCCTCTCCTGGACCCTTCTGGTGGATTTTGTTGTCCCGACGGTGATTGTCCATTACTGTTGTTATACTATTGATCAGAATGGATAAGAAATGGCTTTAATCCATAATTCTAGAATCCTCTAAACTCCTCACGCCCGGCTCTGGTGTTAATTCAATAGCTGTTCCACAGACGTGTTTGGTGGTGAAAGTGTGACTTCATAACTTGGGCTGGACCGACAGTTTCACCTTCAGGTTTTCGGCCAGCTTATCCAGGAACTCAAAGGTGTTCAGGTAATCGGCTCTGGTGACACTGCAAAAACAGCACAAGAAACAGTTCAGTGTGTTGGTCCTGCCGTCCACCTTCTGTGCGTGTGTGCACGCGTGTGGGGTTAGGGTTGGAGATATTAGCAAATTAGTGACAGGAGGATTTTCAAATTAAAAGGGGGAGTGAAGGAAGCTACGATGTGTTCAGGAGCCGAGTCAGCTCCACAGACGCGGCACCCGTGGGCTGAGGGGATAAGACAGCAGCTTACTGAGCCAGGCCTTTGATGCAGATAGCCAAATCCTTGGTCATGAACCCCCCCTCGATGGTCTCGATGCACACAGCCTCCAGCGCCTCGCAGAAGCTTTTCAGCTCGGCGTTGCTGTCCAGCTTGGCTCGGTGCAGCAGGCCGCGCGTCCAGGCGAAGATGGAGGCTGGGAGAGGTAAAGGTTCGAGACCAAATCAGGACTTTTACGCATTTAAAAAAAAAAGTCTGTGGGGAGGTGCGTGATCTTAGACCTATGGGATTGGTGGACGTCTCCTTTCCCTCCTGGTGTTGTCGGTAGTGACGGGTCACGGTGCCGTGCGCAGCTTCCGACTCCACCGTGCGACCGTCAGGACACACCAGCACGCTGGTCATCATCCCCAGGGAGCCGTAGCCTGGCGCACGAAGGAACCGCCGTCAGCTGGGTCAGACGCTGGGACGAAGACCGCCTGGACCCACCTTGTGCCACCGAATCAGACTGCACGTCCCCGTCGTAGTTTTTGCAGGCCCAAATGAAGCCGCCGTCAGATTTCATGGCCTGGGCCACCATGTCGTCGATCAGGCGATGCTCATACCAGATGCCTCTGTCCTTAAAGTGGGAGATGTATTCCCTGAAGACACGAGAGCAGAGAAAATGTCTTCGCCTTCACAGAAAGCCAATATGGGAGAAAAACCAAAATTTGAGATGCGCTTGTGTGTTTGGAGGTGCTTACTTCTCATAGATCTCCTGGAAGATGTCTTTGAAGCGTCCGTCGTACTTCTTCAGGATGGTGTTCTTGGTGCTGAGGTACAGAGGCCAGCCTTTGCTCAGAGCCAGCTGGAAGGAGCTGTGGGCAAAGTCCTGGATGGACTTGTCAGTGTTGTACATCCCCATGGCAACACCACCGGAACCTAGAAACACAGGCACATGCATAAAACACGTGTGTGTGCGTGTGTGTGAGAGAGTGTTCTTACCTTTAAACTCATAAATAGTATATTTAGTTGGCGTTCCGGATGTGGGGGTGTAGATCATCTCCACCTTTCCAGGCTCAGGTACCACAAAGTCCGTAGCTTTGTACTGTTGGGGGCAAAATCAGAAACATTGGCTCCATTTTTGCTTTTTCTCTTTGTTGCTTTAATTCATGAAATCCTAGGTAATATACTTTTGGCTTTACAAAAAGGCCTGTTTCATTAATGTCAAAACTGTTAAAAATAAAAATATATAGTGTAAAATAAGTGCACAACAGAGGTCACAAGGTCATCATTTCTACCAATGTCCTCGTCACTTGTACGAGGGTTTCGTTCACTTTGGTGATCTTTTAGTTATAATAATCCCAAACTTGTGGAATTGCTGCGGCTTTGTGAGAGCATTAAAGTGGATTTGTGGCCGTACCTCCGACCCCGGTGACCGGCCTGCAGCACGAGCTGAGCTCACCTGATCTCCGTGGGCGTGCCTGCCGATGATGATGGGCTTGGTCCAGCCGGGAACCAGGCGGGGGATGTTCCTGCAGATGATGGCTTCCCGAAACACCGTGCCCCCCAGGATGTTGCGGATGGTGCCGTTGGGTGAACGCCACATCTGCTTCAGCTTGAACTCCTCCACCCGCTTTTCGTCCGGAGTGATGGTGGCACACTTGATGCCCACGTTGTATCGCTGCACTGCCTCCGCTGCCTCGACGGTCACCCGGTCATCGGTGGCGTCTCGGTATTCAATCCCAAGGTCGTAACTTTCACCGTCAATGGTAAAGAGGAGAAAACCCAAGCAGTTCATCAATTATGTGCCGGAAATGTGTATTTAGACTTTTTAAACGATATTTTACAGCCTTTTTTTGGCAATGAACCAATGAACACGTCCATTTTATCGCAAACCGGACTTATTCACACTTGTTTGTTCAGAAGCCCCACAGAAGTACACAAAACACTCCACACAGAAAGGCCCACAGGGCAAACACAGCACACCAAACACACCACGCCCTGTGTGCACCCCTGACCAGGACCTGTGTGGATGTGAGCAGTGAGCGGAAGATGAAACGATCCAAAAAGCTTTTAGCTGAATCCTGAAACTGCTGTGTTTAATATCTGAAGCAATATCCGTGTGTTATTCTTGTTTTGTGCCATTTTAGAGCAAATAAAGGAGAAGGCAGCGCCCTGCAAACGCAGGGGAACTGCCGGAGAGCCTCAGATAAGCGCGACCGAGGCTCCAGACCCTGATGACCCTGACGGGGTCACGGCTCTTTTACCTCCAGCTTCAGGAAAAGCTCAGTACGCCTCAAGGCTGAAGGCGCCGCCGTGATCTTCAAAGTCTCACTGGAGCAGCGCACGGCAGCCCAGGAATCCGGCAGACCTGCAGTCTTTTGTGAGGAAAAACGAACGGCTCAAAGAAGAGGAGGAATCTTGTCCGACTGCAACGAGTACAAGGCCCGTTTACTTAACAGCACCATTCTGACACAAGACTACTCGTGGTGCCTTACAGAGGCTATGTTACTATTTTAAACAAAATTATTATATAAAAAAAAAATTAACTAACTATAGCACTAAAACAATTTTCTTGTGAATTCCAGTTGTGAAGAAAGAATGAATTCACAGGGCTTTAGCCAGCTGCTGTACTGGTGTTACTGGCACCAACAGGGCAGCCAAACTCTCCCGCCGGCTCTTTCCAATTTCATTACTTTGAAAATGAAAAAGATTCAAGTTTGATTTGGTTAAAATTATAATCGGAAGTGTGTAATCTGTAGCTTTAAGCCTTTTGGAGATCATTTCATCATCCACCTGCTTGACGTTTTCAATGACAAAACCGGCTGAGATGAAAACAGAAGCAGCCAGAAAAGCCCTCGGAGGGCCCGGACCTCGGCCACGCAGGCACGCAAGGAGACAGAGATCTGGCTAACTTCCTTTAGTGGAGGTTGCTCAACCCAAAAATTACTCAACAGGTTTTTGTTTTTTTTTCATTTTTTTATGCCTTAATCCCTGGAAGAGCCCCCACGTAATCCCGAATCATCTGTTCCCTGTGCTATTATCAAGAGCTTTTCTATTTATCTTGGTAACAGATAAGTGCTAGTTGTTACATAACTTCCATGGCAGAGGTAATTATTGCTCATTTAAACCCGTAAAGCCGCTCAGACCATAAATCATTAACGTTTACGACGCTAAGCAGGACGGAATGACGGAAATTGGGTAAACAGAAAAAAAAAGACATCCATCTGATAAAGGAAGGCTAAAGTTCCGAAGGTTGACAACCTGTCCAAACTTCACAGCGTTAGGTTCCAGGTTTCGTTGGGAGGGTAGTAACCGGCTGACTGCATGTTTCTACCGAAGACGTCACAAATCCAGAGCGACGGGCGGCTCAGACGCTGCAGGCCACAAACCTAGATCTCAAAAGCACGAGAACTACTGAAAACTGCACTGATACCGCTCCTCAAAGCTCAGTGAACTTGTGTCAAAAACTGCAATTTCATACCAAGAGTAATTCTTTTGTTTTGCATTCTTTAAAAAAGAAAAAAGACAGGTGGAGTCATTAAATACTACCCCTTTAAATACCAATTTCTCCTCGTCTCCTGTCGGAATCCTGCTTTTAGAACGTGTGTAACACGATGTGGAAATGCAGCCGTTCACTAGAAAGCGTTTTTTTGTGCACGACAGACGCTTTTAGAGGAAATTGTGGGTTACACTTGCTTCAGAATAAACGTTGGTTGGAAATTACCCAAAATTATCGGCTTTTACTTGCATCCACATGTCAAATCAATGCATTGTGTCTTGTTTACCTGTTGTGTTGTGTGCGATGTAATACATAAAATGAGTTTCGCATGTTGATTTCTATCTTTATTGTGTCTCTTGATTGATTCAGAAACCACTTTTTAATTTAAGCTTTTTTAAATTACAGATTCACTGAAGACACAGTCTGACACAATAGGAAGGAGCCAGTAAGCAAACAGCTCGTGGAAAACCAGCTGATTTAGGAGACCTGTGGTAGCGATAAGGGGGTCCTCACCTGTGCAGGTCCAGGTCCAGGTAGGGGAAGATGAGCTTGTCCTTGATCAGCTCCCAGATGACCCTGGTCATCTCATCGCCCTGCATCTCCACCACCGAGCCCGCCCTGATCTTCGCAGACATCCTACAGTTCAATGGCTGACAAACGTAGGAAAAGGGTTAAAAACTGTACCTTTAGGCCTAAAACGATTACCTGTACCATTCGACTATAGTTGAAAGCTCTATTCTAAACTACATCTCACTGATGCTGGACCATGGTGACGGTCCCTGCGACCTATGACTTGATTATTACACGTTACAAACAGCACAGAAACCTTTATCACCAAGATTCAGTCAAGACGCATGGCTCCGTTATTACTAATTATATAATCACTTGATAATTACGAGTAAAGAGCCCATAATGCCGCAGAACAACACACATTTAAAGCCCCGAGGAGCCCGATCCGGCATACGAGCGGTTAAGGCGGCGTCACCTCTGTCCTACATCCCCTCCCAGAGCCGCTCCGGCCTCAAGTTCCTCCGACACGCTTCGATCAACTATGCATTGCAACATTTGATACATTTAGCAAAACTTTGCTTTGCAGAAATTATTTTCCAGTTATTGGTAATGTTGTCACTAAACAATCGCAAAAAAAAAACCCAAAAAAAACCAAAAACCAGATAATGTTAAATCGCATAACATCGAATTGAGAAAAAAAAAAAAAAATCAACATTACAAGATTTCTCAGAAATACTAGATTAGGTTCGAGCAGTCAAGCGTATTTTGGAAGACCAACCTTGGTCTGGTTAGAGGCGCACAAACCACAGGCCGGCCGATCCCTCTGACAGCTCCCGGACTCAATCGGGCTTTCTTCTCCTCTTCTTCGTCTGTCTCGGTTGTACCTGTGCTGCTGACGCGTTTCCAAGCGGAGAAACCCAACTACTGCCCCCTACCGTCCTCTTGGTAAACGCTCAATTCTCAAAATCACACGTTAGACAGGAAAGGAGATTGAGTTTGTGCTTTTTATGACTGCTAGAACAATAAATAATCAATAATCACATGCAAATCATGTAGTAAAAGGCAATAGCAGTGAGTACATCAAAATTGTAATGTGCAGATTAAAACCATTCACCCCCTGAATGTCTTGCTTTAACTCGATTCTGGGATCATTTAAACATTCAGGTCTTTGGAGAGATGTTATTGGAGCCCACAAAAGATGCTGAGGTAGTGAGACTCAGCTAGGATGGCACGTCCATATGCAACCGTCAGAGAGGAAAACCCAACCCAAAGTTTGCTATCTGCTCTTCTGTGCAAGGAAAAACCTCCCTTGACCTGGCAGAATCCTTGAGCATGACCAAATTGTTGTTCCACCTCTCTACTGGGCAGACAGAAAAGCCAATGTATGTAAGCTGCCTTTTCAAACTGCAGAATGACAACAAAATCTTATACAATTGTAACTCATATGCCTTTATTACTTTCAAAACAAAAACAGTCCCCAGAATCTTAGGATAGGGAGGTTAGCCATCCGTGTAACTTTTTATCATGAATGCATAATCAATGGTAAAACCAGGAGTAAAAAACACTAGAGACCAAAGTTCCTTGTCTATAATAAAAACCCAAAACGGTAAATGGTGTAATCTGTGACAACATACTAAAGGCGAGAAAGCCTGAAAAATACAAAGGATTTTTCAGATTTTTCAACTACGTCAGGCTGCTAGCTTGCTCTTCTTCTGTATCCTAAAAAATAAAAAAGATGTTAAAGTAAAATCACACTTATCTGCTCTGCAAATGCGTACACTAAGGTAAGGTTGTACCTATGGGATGGTGGCATCTTGGGCCTTTGCTGCAGGTGTATATGTTGCTGATAAAGGTGTAGACACCAAAGTGTGTGACGGAAAAAATAGTGTAGAAATGTGGTCCAAAGGGTCACTGTCCAGCCAACGCTGAAACTGATCCGTGCACCTAAAAGAAACCAGGACAAGTGCAGAGCATGAACCATGATCTAGAAATAAACCCCCTACCCTGTGTAGTCTGATTACTACCACACGACTACTGTTAACACTGGGTATTAAAACTGAATATAGCATGTATGGTTAGGGTTAGGATCACATTTTGTAAAAAATTATGGTGGTGGTACCTTTGGTGTTCCTTCTTCTCTTCCTCTAAGCTTTGCAGGACTCTGTGGCCCAGCATCTCCTGTGCTGATGGAGTGTGTATGCCCAGAGAGGCGATACGACTTTCTTCTGGCTTCCCAATACTGCGAAATGCTTCTGGGCTGAAGGACAGTCTCCTGGGTATGGCGCAAGCGACTGAGTTCATCCTAAGAAAGGAAAAAAAAAAGAATGATACAGCACAAGATGAATACGAGTTCTCAACAACAAACCTAGAACAGGTTTGGCTAAACAGTAGAACGTTCTCGGCGGATCTTCAGCTGTTATTACTTTATTTTTAAAGCATTTATGGGTTTGTGCTGTAGTAACATTGGCACAGTAGTACAATACTTGAATAACTTGTCGGAAACGGAGGGTTACTTGCGTAATCCCTGGTTCTTTGATAACAGAGTGAGGTGTTTCACTATGGGAATCGCCTCGGGCGTGACCAACTACTACATATACAGTATGTATCTTACATACACGATGTCTTGTCTGTCATCAATTATCAACCTATGCAGCAAAAGCTTGAACACCATACATCATTTAGGATCAAGAATATTAGCTTGTGGTATTTCTTACTCTTGGCTTTCTTGTCGTTTCTCCTTATGCGTCTGCCTCACCACCTGAGTCCATTCCTCAGGGGGCTTGAAAGCATTTAAAGACTCCGCATGGAAATAAACCAGGATGTCACCATTATCTGTCAGAGCATCTGCAACAAACCAACAACAACCATTACACAGGTTGTTGGATATTCCCACCGGTGTAACAGGTGTTAAAAACAGCTTTACCTTCATAAACAGGCGGTCCAGGAATCTGCCAGTCTCTCAGCTTCTGGTCCATGCAAAGCAACACTATATTATCCCAGGGAATCTCAGCGCAGCCAGAGCAAACGATTCCAGGGATTATTTTACTCTTGACTTTGACCCTTTCCAGGAGGTTTTCCAGCCGTGACATTAGAAGCGGCTGACTGTGACCTGTGAGTGGCATCTGGGCAGCATAACCATAGACGGAAGAGCAGAGTTCCGTCCATGAGTCTTCAGAGCGCGAGTAGGAGAGAGAGAACATGATGATTTATAGACAGATTTGGGGGTTTTACATTTTTGTTAGATGAAAAAAGGCACAAATTGAGACTTTGTAGTGTTAGTTGTCAGTCGCTGACCTGTGGCACACATACTCTCCCACTGCGGTAGCTGCAGGCTGAGGATGGCTTTGCGTATCCAGGCTTGGTTACGGACAAAGTTCCAGCCCAGGTAAGGGGCAAATTCAGGGCTCTCAGGTTGCCAGAACTCACATGGAGGCAACGCCTCCACTTCTGTGGACGCAACATTGTCGGCGATGTGAGTCAGGACAGCGTTGTAGAGGCTGATGACCGAGGAGGGGCGCACAGACGGAAGCTGAGCAGTCGTCCGCTTCTGGTGTTCGATGTAAACTCTGGAAATGAACTGCTGGTTCAATGTGGTTTCCACCAGCTGCTGCAGAGGCTGACAGCACAGGGGGGTGGATGGAGGGGCATGGGCAACCAGCCAGCTCATCACCTGCTTTAGCTAAGACCAGAAAACAGGATGTGTTGCAGAGCTGCCAGTTGTCATCAGCAATACTTAGGATCACATGGTCAGCAGACACTAAGAAATAGCAATGTCAGATTTTCGAAAGTAATAAGGGCACCTGGGTTGCATTCTTATCATATCTTAGTGTTCAAAACTATGTGCTACCTGTGCGCATCCCTGTAGATCACATGAAGACTCCGGTATGAAGAAAAACCTGTACTCTGATA
>CAAE01014695.1:339602-356019 GCA_000180735.1 Tetraodon nigroviridis | reverse complement strand
CTTTGGGTCCTTACTTTCTGTCGGTATTATTATGATCTGATCTGGTCCTGTAGGTTTGAGAGAAAAGGACAGACCATTCTGGCTACGTTGCTGCCTTTTGTTATGTGACTTTGTTTTTAAAATCAGTCAAACACATTTGTCCGGCTGCTGTCCTTTGGCAGTTTTAGCCCATCAGATTCCATCACAGGCACAATGTCTCCTTTGTCCTGTACATGGATGAGAAACACTCCAAGAACCACTCAGAGTTCTCTGCACACTACTGTTGTGTGCACAGTATTGTTCTGGAGGTCATGTCAGCATACTGGTTTATTTTCTGACTGGTTTGTCTGAGGGCCTACACTTTGAAAAGAGCGTTATTGACCAGCGTTCTCATACACCAGGTAGATGGCCACTGGCCTTCATCCAGAGTGAAGTTAGGTCTCAAGGAATTGTTTGAGAATCAGAAAAATGTCATTTACAATTAAGAGATTCTACTTTTAATTGAAACAGACAGGGTGTTGATCCAATCTCCTGTAGATTTGAACCACAAACTTGTGGCACCAGTGACACGTGACTGTGAATGAGTGAACGCCGGTTTGTGAGGATCAAAAACAACAACAGTGTTGTAAAACTTGAGTTGTCTTGACGTAAAGCATCTCCACTAATATGACATGTCCCCTGTTGTTGCTGGCGTTACTTTACATGGCCGTGAACTGACAGAAGAAAGCTGGGTTCAAGTGAGAACTGTTCATTTCTGCAATGTGCTGTGTGTACTTTGACTTGTGTGAATATGACAAAAACACAAAAAACAAGTGTGTGCACCAAACGCTGTACAGATGCTTCATGTGTGTATTATTGATCTAGTAAACAATGATAAAGACATTGTGCTGATTCATCATTTTTCATGTCATATGTAGTTTTATAAGAAAAAAGGGGAGACACATGAGTAATCAGTCAGCAAGACGGCGAGCCCGAGCATACAGCAAACGCTGCACAGAATAGTTCAAAGATGACAAGGTCAGTGCTCTGCAGTGGCTCAGATCTCAATCCAGTCCAGCATTTGTGGCAGCTCTGATGCCCCATCAGGCTGACACAGAGCCCAGATGTTCCACACAGACCAGCTGTGATCGCAGCCAAAGACAGAACTGGTGGAAGGTTCACTAACTGGGACGCTACTGACGGGAGTGTAATTAAAAAGGATATGTAAACACACATTTATTTTACACAAAAAAGTTTGTAATGAATTGACATTAGTTTGTTCTAAAAAAAAAAAACCCAAAAAAAAAAACAGTTTTCGCATTGAGAAAAAACCTTCTTTCTAACTCACAAACTAACTAACTTTAGTGTCATAAAAAGTGAAATATATATGAAACAAAGGGGAAAATATCCATGGGGTAATACTTTGTAATCAATGACAAAAACAGGAACAAACCTGTCACAAAGTGAGAGCTAACAAAAGAAGTTTTACTAAAATAAATTGGGGCTTATTGAACTTTACAAAAAGAAAAAATATTCAAAAATATGTGAAAACAGATTTTTCTTATAACTGTATTAAAACATCTCAAAGCATCATTTCCTACATAAATATATTCACAAAGAATATAAAATTTAGATTACAGCTGGTGTAAATGTGTTTTGTAATCATAGATAATAGTAATAGAATAGTAATCATAGATTAATCATAGTAATCATAGAAATAATAAATGATGAAGCTTCACCGATTGTAAAAATGACAGATTTATAATTGATGTGGTATTTATGGTTTGGGTCATAACTAGGACAAACTTTTATAATATTTACATTCTTTATGTGAGTTGGTCTGTTCAAAGCAGCGTTTATTTTAATATTATATTATTCCGACTGTATTCTCTCGCCTTTCAGTGTAGATTTAACAAGTGACACAGGAGCTGGAACATGAAAAAAACGAGTCTGATGTGTTGGAGCATCGTGTGACATCCCGTCAGCATGGCGACCGGCGCTGATCGCGTCTGCTGGAGGCCTTGTCCACCAAAGCCTGCACCGTGAAGCCGACCTTAGTCAGGCCCTTGCCCTCCAGGATGTGGTGAGGAAGACACAGTTTGTCCTGGGAGGCCAGAGTCACGGGGAAGGAGGGATGGATGAAACCATGGAAACCGAAAAATAATTAAGGGGCAGGAAGAGAAGATGATGAATAAATGATTTACACGTACCTGTATAAAAACTGAAAAATGTAAGAAAAACAAAAAGGCAATGAGGAAGAACAGCGAGACGAGAGGAAAAGACACATATATCACATATGCAAATGCATTTGAAACTGAGGTCAGAGTGCTGAGGACAGAGACAATGAGAGCAAAGTGGCCACATATCTCAATTACTAACAACTGAAAGTAAATAAAAATATATCGCTTTACCACATTATTATTGGGATCAAAGGTTTTTATTAATATATCTCATTCATTAAAAAATCCTGCCCGTGTTTAAAATTCATTGACATCTTCAAGTACAACAGCAATGAAATCTATGTATGGATCATTAACAGAGAAAATGTCCATAAACCACCAAATATCAATTTATCGTGACTGATGAACTTACTGACGTGACAATTAATGTGAAATATGCAGCATTCTTTATATCACATACATTCATTTCGTTTATTTAAAGATGAAGCATTTAAAGTCGGCTATCGGTGAAACTCCAGAGTGAATCATTCCAAGATCCAGTGGTGTGTGTGTGTGTGACAGTCCCCAGATTGTCACTTAGCCTAACGTGCTTGCAAACGAGCCGACAGTATTTAACATCATCCATTTGAAGTTAGTGAAATAAATTAAATAAATGTATAAAACATTATATAATTTATTAAATGAATAAATTGCACAGCAGAGTTTTGGTTATGAAATATCAGTTATTTATGATTCAATAAATAAAAATGTATTTCTCAAAACAGAATATTAATATTTTAATATGACTTAATTTTCCCTTTTAATATGATTGTCCAGTATCATTTTATCAACTTGTGACTCGGTTTGCTCATTCTGACAGAAAATACGAATTAAAAAGTTTTCTCTTTTTCTGACGATAACAAAAGATCACTCTAAAGAAAGCAGTTTTAGTAATGGTAACACAACCGGGTCCCACTCACTTGTAAAATTCTTACCTATTTCTTGTAACATTAGTTATACTCTTAGCAACAGTAACAATAGTAATTATTGTTATATATTCATATCTACAACAGTGAACAAGGATAGTCCTGATTTCTGCTGCTGGCCACGGCGAGCGTGGACCAGAGGAACCGCCCTCTGCTCAAAACAAGGCAGCAAGCTCTCTGGATCAGCCCCGCTCTGGCGAGGATGCAAAAGGATGCTAAAGGACGCTAAATAGAGCAGACGATGACTGGTGTCAGGTTGCGGATACGTTGTCCTCGCGCCTCAGTCAGGCTGACATCAGCACCGGTGCTCACGTGATCGTTTCTCAGACAGGCCCAAAGCAGCTTCGCCGATGAAGAGTCCTGGCTGAGACTGGGACTTATTACAACGCTGAATTTCATAGGAATTTGGGAATTTTGTTCATGAATTAGTTGGTGTTTTCAATAGGATATGAACGCAGCAGGATTAGAAAACAGAAGTGTGAAAGCAAAGGCGCCGAAGTGCAAGATGGCAGATGGTCAACTGCTGCTGCTGCTATGTTAGTTCGATCCAGCTGTAAGCCAAGAAGAGCAGAACCAGGCAGAGGATGTGGAGCAGGCTGGAGCTGATGAGGTCCCAGACCTGCCACACCGGAGGTGGAGTTTGAGTGGCAACGGTGGCCGTTGGAGGGGCCCCTGAAGCCCACCTGCAGGAAGACGCGTTTAAAGCTTCTTTCTGCTTCCTGTCCGGGAAGGTCGTTTCCAAGGAAACGAGGACCTGAACGGTGGCGCAAACTGGCCGCAGGCGGCACTGGATGATGTCGTAAGGGGAACAAAGGGAAGACTGGCGTTCCCAAAGAGAAGAGAGGGAAATTAAGGGGAAAAAAGCAAGGTAAGTTGGAAGATGTTAAAGGACAGTTCAAAACTAAAGGAAAACGATTAATAAAGAGGCGTGTATAACAAAAGGATGTGTTTAAGGCAGAAAATGTAACAGTTAAAAATAAGCAGGAAAAACCTAAATGACACCAGGTTCCGGTCTAGACCAACTCTAAAAGGCCTAGATGGATCAACGTCACAAAAATGAAGTGAGCGTCGGGTGTAAGGCTGGGAAAGGTGGCGCTGTGGGGACAGGAATGCTTACAGGGGAGAATCACGTGTTCCTACCAGCAAGCAGGCTTGGAGAAATGAGGCAGCCGATGGGAAAGCCACTGGCAGCAGCACATCACGAAAGCTAGCCCAGACAATGTTGGCACAACAGCGAGGAGAAACTTCTGCCTGTCAGCCTGCTGAAGCACCGACAGTAAAAGGTTCAAGCGGCGGGTACACAGCCCACAAGCTGCACACAGGCGGTAAGCAAGGATGGAGAAGGCGGCCAGGGACCAACCTGGGGCTTCGGATGAACCGTCTGCTTTAAATATTGAAGGGTTTCTGGTTGTTTGTTTATTTGGTTTTTTTGAATAATTTCTAGTTCAGCTAACCACTGTGGTCATGAATTCATGTGTGTTACTGAACTGCCAGTTTCCTTCCTGGAGATCCTTTATCAGGCCTTGACTGCAGCCCGCTGTGTTTGCAGACACACAACACAACATTTGCATGTCGAGATGCCTCCAAAGTGAAACATCATGCAAATTCCTTTTTTTTGGAACATTTATGACGTTAATCTGATCCCTTCTGCGATAAACTGACCCGCTGACTCCTCTCGTGATGGAAAAAGCAAAGGCCCACAGGCAGCAGTGACTGAGGTAGGCATGACCGTTGAGCTTAAACACACCGTAAAAAAAAAGAAGTAGGCCATTCAAACATAAAACCACAAATGCATGAACCTTTTCTAAAAGGAGAAATGTCTGTGGCTGTAGCAGAACTTTTCTGCACTGCATTTTGCTTGAATTAACAGCTTAATCAGATGCAAAATGGCTGCACAGGTTTCTAAATGTTCACTCTGGTGAAGCAGAAAGAAGAAAAAGACGCCCAGTTCCCAGAAGGAACCTAAACTCAAGGAAACTTGAAACACAAAGAGCAGAAGTGGTCCTACCTCTGGGACCCCGATTTTCCTGCAGGCCTCCAGGAAGTTTTCCACATTTCGCCGACACTTGGCCATGCCGAGCTTGGGCTGGAAGGAGAGTCGTACAGACGCGGTGTGACAAAGCTGAAGGATGAGGGAGGCTTTCATCGTCAGCGCTAACAGAGTGAGGCCTACAACGGCGGGCGAAGGAGCGTGGATGCCGGCAACTGAGCGAGGGTGGATGTGGTTGGCGAGGTGGCAGAGCACAACTCCGTCCATCAGAAAGGCTCCCAGGTCCTCAGGGAGGATGAGCTTCAGTCGGCTCTCGATGCTCTGAGGAACAGAAATAAGGTCACCGCTGCAGTCGTGCCGATTATCACCAGCAGCAACAAAAGACTACCGGTCTTTGAAGGGTGTAAATGGTCTGACTTTTACTGCTAGGTCTGACTCTGGAGCCTGGCGTTGAGGCCCAGAGACAGAGCCTCCTCCCATCAACCCCGGTTGTCATACATGTCGCAGTTGCTCCACCAGCTCCAGCTCCTCACGCAGCTGTTCCAGCTTCCTTCTCATGGTGAACTGAGGGTCAGCAGACTCCGTACTCCTGTGGCTCCCCAGGAACGCTGACATGTCAACAACAAGGCGAAGGGCATTACACAGGAACAACTTCACCATGGCAACGTGACATGAGTGTCTAAAAAAAGACCTCCTAGGTTCTAGAATTTCTGCCTGCCCAACCAGCATTAAAGAATATAATGATTCATTTATTTCTACCAATGAGGACAGATGTATTCATTGTTTTCATCTTAACTGATGCTTTTTCTCCTCATTCACTCACCTGACCGTTGCCTCAGTCCAAACACTGGACTGCAGAGGGAATGAGAGCCACCCCCTGGAGATCTGTCCAGTTGCTATAGTAACAGTGGATGCAATATTGCCGTCAAAGCACAGTTTTAGGAGAACTGGAAAAAAAAAATTCACAACTGGCCCAATTCTGCTACTTTATCAGCACATTTCCTCATCACAGACAGTCCCAGCAGAGATGAAGACCACCACCACCACAGAGCCTTTCTCCAACTCCACGTCTGTATGTGGAACACATGGATTCCACTGAAATAATCACGCATGTTCACGTTACACAGCACCTTTGATGGAGTGACTCTGCCGTTGCTGTCCTGGTTACTGGGAAGAGAGAAACAGAAAAATAGAATGATTTTATTTATTAAATATCAACCCACGTGCAAAAAGAACCGAGACAAGCAAAGCCATATGACCAATACTAGTTAATTCCAGCACAGATATAAAACGTAGTGATATCTTCCTGCCTCCATGTTCCACTGCTACTTATTCACCCTTTCAGGGTGAGAAGCGTCCACAAGCAAGACGCTGCAACCGCCTCAGATGAGACATCGAATACCCGCTAGATGGCAGTAAAGTCGCATTTGCTTTTTTTATTTGCTAAAACCTTTAAGATTAATAAACATCTTAGCCAGTGGACTCTGTATCAGCAACTGTTATAAATGACATCAGAGCAAATAGCATTATGAAAAAAGAAAAAAACACTTTACACTTTTTGCGCTGGCCGCTGCAGCTCCTCCTCTATCCTGAGAGGTTCTTCCAGACCCGCTTCCCGACTCTGCACAAAAACAAATCAGAGAATTTTCCAAAATGCTAATTTGTGATTTCTTATAATCCCTTCTTTCATGACACTCCTTTTTTCTTTACTATTTTCTTTTAGATGTGTACTGTTGCTGCTGTACTACAGACGTCCTCATCGTCATGATCTTATCATCAAATGATGAAGTCACACTGACTCAGCCTGATCTTTTTTATTGCTACCCTGGTGGTTCTTAAAACTTCTATCTCTGGAGAGGAAAAAGACAGAAATGTCAGATTTGATTTTAATTATTTCGCAGTAAACAATTAGAGAAGAATAACCTGAAATGTTTCCCCTTCCCGACCACTGAGACCTGCCTTGGTGTAGCCGACCAACCCAGAGCTCTGAGAAGAACCTCTGTAGATGACCTGGTGCCTCGGGGCTTCTGTAGGACTCTCCTCCATCAGGTGATCGGAGTTCACGCCGGCTAGAGTCAAGGAAACGGTCATTAGGAACACGTGTTTTACTAATTTTATTTCTAGGCTCTGAAAACGCATCAGGTGCAACGAAAAAGGAGGGTTTGTCACACATAGAGCCTGGTTTCTGCCACACATAAACCCCTTTCATGTCAAAACAATAATCCACGAGTGCTCTGGCCTGGAGCCCACGAGATTCCCACTCTCGTACAACCAAAATCTTAATAAAAAATATCACATTTTTTAATAAATCTAAGGGAAGAACAGATAATAAAGAACTCTAAAGAACCAATCTTAGCCTGAAATATGAGAAGTAAATTACAGGGCAGTGTGAGCTGCGTGTACCTGTGCTTCTGTTTCTGTCCTCAGTGATGTGGGTCACTGGTGTGCTGGGACTGTCCTCATCGGATGGCTGGCAAACAATAACAATAACAATAATAATAAATCCAAATAATATTGAGCAACAAGACACCTTATTGACTGTAAGTGCCTCAGTAGCAGATAGTCTGTTATCTCTGCTGTCGCTGCCCACTCCTGAATCACTGTCCTGCTTCCTCTGCTGCTCCAGGTCCTCCACACTGGATATGAAAAAGGTGAGAGACAGGGAAGGAGCTCACATCTCTACTCTGTTGATATTAAGAAGATGGTGAAACACTGGTTTAGCACTTTTACAGATGGGAGTGGGTGAGTGTGTGTTCAGAAAGCCACCTGGGTTGAGACAGGCACTCCATCACGGGCAGGTAGAGAGGGTCAACCAGCCTCTCCACCCGACAGGCCTCCACGCTCAGATACTTGAAGATGTGAACTTTACCTTTAATGCATATCTAAACAAGAGGAAAATAGTACAACAGTTAGCACACACACACACACATGCGCGCGTGTGCGCGCCCACGCAAACCTGTGCAGGTGGACTTTGTAGTGGGTTGTTTTCTAGCTGGAGAGACTGGAGATGCTTCATCCTCCGGTAGCACACTGGGATGGTTGAAACCTTGTTGCAGGAGAAATCAAACTTCACCAGCGGAAGCTCAGCCAGGTCTGTGAGAAGAACGCAGCAGGCAAAATGCATTTTTCCTGTGAATTTCTATCAGAGCACCTCTCCCATACACGCAGGTTTCCAGATGCTGGGTGTATTCATGTACAAAGAAAAGCGTTTAGGACTGGTTCAGACACGGTTAGGCAGGAGTGGGTTTTTAACAGTGTTTTCATGAAACCATCTGTCATTATCAGTCTGTCAGCAGCACAAGGTTATTCACTCTACATTTTTATAAATAACTTGGCCACCGAGTGACCGTCTCACAGTTAGAAACGTAGCGCTAGTAACTGATTCGGCACATTCTGTCCACAAGGGACACTCCCACGGTCACAAGTTGGTCTGCTTTGGTACAATGCCACTGTACACGATGCCATAGTCTGTGTTCACACCATCTGGGCTGACAGAGAACACCATTGTTCTCAAGTCATTCAAGGCTGCATCCTGCAAAACTTAAACAAATCCAACTGTTACAGACTGTTCCATCCCCACCCACTTCCACAGGTCCAAGAAAGTAACCTGGCCTCTGCTGGGACGCACACACAGTGTAAATGAGCTGCAGTCGGGTCTGCATAATGTCCTCAGATCCATCAAAACACCATGCCACCAGTCCAGATGGATTTTGGGGTCAAATGGTTTTGTAATTAGTACAAACATGTCAGTACAAAGATGGAGAGAGCAGTAAAATAACTCTATGGTGCAGCTGCTGTATTAATACTTACAGAGTACAGTGTTCTACACCAAGGTACATTTTAATGGGATAACATGGTGCAACATCAGCCTGTGTAACGTTGCTTTTACTGGTGCAGAATTGTTTTTGCAGTACAAAAGAGTACCTTTGTGAGAACATCCTCACCTTCCGGCAAGACACAGAGGTTGTTTCTCCGTACATTTAGTTCTCGTAAAGCTCCAAGTCTGCCAATTTGAGCAGGGAGGGCACTTATATCATTGCAGCTGACATCCTGCAAGAAAAACACAACAGAATACAGGTTCAAGAAAAACCGACACGAAACAAAAAGAAAGAAAAATCAATACAGTCTTAAACCTGCCGAAAACAATAAAATCTAAATTAGCAGTGATGCTGTGCACACTAAAAATAACATGGACAACAGTGACACCACCGTATGTTAACGTCTCACGGGAATCATTTCTTTTTATTCAGTTCTGTTTAAAAATGAAGTAGCGTAGAGCCAGATATGATTTGAAGGCTGCTGCGTTGAATTAAACTTGCTACCAGCTCCATCAGGCCCTGCAGCCGTCCTATGGTCTCTGGTAGGCTGTCCAGCCTGTTGTTGCTGGCGTTGAGAACCTTTAGAGGCAAACTGCACAGACAGGGCGGCAGGGAGCAGATCTGGTTCCGACTGCAGCAAAAAACAACATTGGAATGATGTCACAGTTATGATGCAGCTGCTGTGACGCGTTAATGAGCCGTTTAAACAGTTAAGATCACACACGTGTGTCGCGCAGGAACACTGACAATGTTCCAGGTCTCTTTAACAACAGGGGTGCTCACCTGATATTTAGGGATGTGAGCGACTGCAGGCTGACGATGCTGTCTGGGATGGTTTTGATACAGTTGTGATACAGGTTGAGTGTCTCCAAGGCAACAAAGTGGCACATGTCGGTTGCGAAATCAGTCAGGCGGTTTTTTGACAGGTCTGCCGACACAAACATGAAAACAATGTCACCGTTCTGTCTTAAATACGTATAATTTACATTGGCTTGAACAATAACTAACTATGTCGCATAATATTAGGGATTCGCCCCATTTGTCCACTTACTGACTCATGGACTGACGGACAGTTGGACAGCTGTGGGGATAATCTTGCAGATCAGATTTTAAATCTTTAAAGGCTCAAAATTGCCACCATGCACATGTGTGAAAGTGTGTAATGGTGCTGCTTTAGGTTGTATTAAAGTGGTCTGTGCCTCTGTTGAAAGTGCTCACAAATACTGGGCCAATTTCTTTTAAAGCCATTAAAAGGAAAAAATCTGTACTTTTATTCTCTAAAAATGTGCTCATGAGCAGCAGGACCGATGCTTGGTCTTCCCACGTGCCTCGCTCGTCTCCTCCTGCTGCAGGCGTCCAAGAAAGAGCAGAGCACGAGCTGGACACGCAGGAGGAACCCTGCTGTGCGTCTCGCACAAGACCAGGCACACACACACTCACACACACTCACACACTCACACACACACACACACACACACACACACACACACACACACCATCATCCAGAAGCTGAGTTTGCATCTTCATTTTATAGTTTTAGAGTTTTTACTCACAAAGATGTACAGATGAATCATGTTTGGCTAACAATGTGGTTTTTATATTATACCGTACTTTGCATCTGATTATATTACAGTAACCGTCATCATTATCATCACTTTAGCAATTAACAGCACTTATATTACAAAATGGCAAAAAAAAAACCAGATGCCAGAGAAATAGAACATCTTAATAAATAGATTTTGAATGTTTTTTCTTTCCCCTTTAATGAACCAGGTCGGTCCCAGTGAGATGCACTGACCTCCTTTTCAAGGAAAGCTTGTCCAAGATGGCAGATTCATTAGATATTAGGAGATATATTATTTGAAAGTAAAAGAATTTACCCTGGTTTTTGGAAATGTGTGTCCATGAACACATCTGTAGGGAAAAGGGCATTTATTAATAGGTGGAGCTGACTTATCCCCTAGTTCCTTTTAAATCCTTTATTTTTTTAACTTTATTTTTACTGAGTAAATTGTAACACACTGGTGACTGTTCTTTGCCAAAATAAAAAAAATGTAAAGAGGAAAAGATTGATGAAGGAACCGTTCAAATATGGAGAAGACAGATTTAGAAGGCTGGCAGACAGCAACGGGTTATGAGTTTCTTTACACTCTCTCTCTCTCTCTCTCTCTCACACACACACACACACACACACACACACACACACACACACACACACACACACACACACACACACAAACAACTCCCACTCCCACTCCTGATCTATATCTTTCAGTCAGTGCATAACCGCACTGATGTTGATCATCACATTCCAGTAATCTAACAGCTTTTAATTGTCTATAATTTATGATTATACTTTTTATGTATACTAATGTTGTTTAAGTGCACATCCAACGACACCAAAGGTAGCCAAAATGATAGTTTAAGCCAAAAAAGGTTAGTAAAATGTTTCAATACACAAACTCTAACACAAAATTAGTCTTGAAATGCAAACACTGAGCCTGGGTACCTGCCCTCCCAACAGGACTGTGGAGGAATTCCACTGCAGGGAAAACAATCACATCCTGTAACTGGACACTGACCCCTGTGGGAGTGGGATCAGCAGAACTGTGTGCTGGAGCTGACAGGACGGGTCAGTGACCACTAAACTCTTATATTCCGCAACAACCGCTGACAGAGCATCTGCATCAAACCCCCGGTCCCGGTCCCGGTCCCGGTCCCCGGCCCCGGCCCCGGTCCCCGGAGCCCCTACCTGCTTCCACCGTGTCACTCAGGTCGTGGCTAGCTGCCGTTTGTGGAAACTCTTTCAGTTTTCGGGAGCTGAGGTTGAGGACGCCGCTGCTCGACGCCTCCTCCAGCGCCCGCTCCAAGCCCCGGTTGGGTGGCAGGCTGGCGCGGCTGACGTGCGTCGGGATCGATGGAGGCGAACAGAGCAGGCACAGGATGGGACGAGCCGACTCCGGTGCCAAACTGGACATGCTGGCCTCCCTTTCCAGCGGTCTGCGTGGGTGTCCGTGCTAAGCTGTCCCAGAAAGACAGCGCGTAACGTTCCCGGAACCCTCGACAACAGCCAAGCGAGCGTCGGGTGCCCGGTCCTGCGCGCCTCTGCGCATCCACCCTCACCTCCTCCGCGGCTGCCGCTGCCGAGAATTTTTAGGCACTCTGGGTGAACGGGAAAGACTAAATAAGCAACGCAACATCCGGTCATCAAATTAATATGATACTAAGAACACGGCTTTAAAAAGACGAATCCATCTGTCTTTTAGTGGAATAAACCCATCACACGAGCACTGGAACTAAAGACCCTGCTACGTATCAGGTCCAGAAGTACTGGGACACTGACACAGGTCTCCTCTTTTTGGCTCCATACACCACCACACTGGGTTCAGAATGAAATGTACTAACATGTGTTTCACCTGAGACGTTGAGCTTTGATTTAAGGGTATTTACATCCAAATCGGGTGAATCGGGTGCAGCAACCGCAGCAGTTTCCAGGTGCCTCACACTTTCCACAAGTTACCGAAGAAAAACCAAACAAACCAAAGAACCACGGAATTTTATTTCCAAATCCTTGATTGATGCTGGGTTGCATCTCTGAAGATGCTCTGCCCTCTGCAACTGTCAACTGTCTATCTATCTATCTATCTATCTATCTATCTATCTATCTATCTATCTATCTATCTATCTATCTATCTATCTATCTATCTATCTATCCATCTATCTATCTATCTATCTATCTATCTATCTATCTATCTATCTATCTATCTATCTATCTATCTATCTATCCATCTATCTGTCTATCTATCTATCTATCTATCTATCTATCTATCTATCTATCTATCTATCTATCTATCCATCTATCCATCTGTCTGTCTGTCTATCTATCTATCTATCTGTCTATCTATCTATCCATCTATCTATCTGTCTCTCTGTCTGTCTGTCTGTCTGTCTGTCTGCCCGTCTGTCTGTCTGTGATGCTTTATTTTGAAGCTCAGCCATTCTCTCCTTTTCTTGTGACTTGATTCACTCTGACTGCGGCCTCGTGACGAAGAAACTGGACAGCGACACCTGCTGGACACGACTCATAAAACTAGGGAGGAGGATTTATAGTACACAACTCTTTATAAACATAGGTTTTTATTACAGTTAAGATTAAAGTTATTCGTAGAACCGTAGATAAAAAAAAGAATTATCTGTAGAAAAGGGATTTGGGTTTTAGCACTGATAGCAGGAGAGGTGGGACATTTGAGCAAAGCCCCAAACCCCAAATCCTCTCGAGTGAGCAAAATACAGCCCCACTTCCTTCTAAAGTGTAATATTTGCAGACAAATAATAATATTAGATTGCAATGTCTTCCCAGTAAAAGTGAATTTGAGTCAGTGCTGAGAAGGACTTTAAGTTTTTTTTTTTAAAAAAGATTGTATGGCGAATCCTGCAGAGAACAGCAGCTGATCAATATGAAGGTGCCAAGTGTGGTGCCAGAAGAGGGAGCCAGAGAATCAGCCGACACCTGTGTGTGGAGCACCCTGATCACTGAGGTTCACCCTTTCAGCCATGTCTTTTCCCTTTTCTTACCCTTTGTTGAATGAACGAAAACCTGACAGTCGACCGAATGTCCGTAATAACGCATCCGTTTATCTGCTGCTGTGGCAAACGTAGAAGGCCTCATTTATGCACCAGTAAACTAGAAATAAAGCTTGAGGAAATACCTTCCTGTCTGAACAAAACTGTTGTCGACCTTCTTCCTAGGTCCTAGGAATCATAATTGATATTAAATATTCCACTTCTACGTGGTGAGAAGAGTTAGTGACTGAGGTCCTTCGCATTCCAGGATTCAGCCCACAGTTCAATGACTGGCCTGGAAATGAGCCGCTCAAACACATTTGTACTGCAGGAGAGATTTCACAAGAACAGATGTGACCTTCCTGTTTAGGCCTCAGTTTCTCTTCCTCTCTCTTTTAGCTCTCACTCTTTTGAGAGAAAGAGAGGGGGCTCTGACTAACATGCAGTCGTACTCCTTACACAAACAGCTCGCTCCATGCTGGGATTGTCTTATGTGACGGACAAGTTGCTGCTAGTCAGAGCAGCACGCCTCCGCGTGACCGCAGGCTGCGTGCCTCACTTCTTCATCACTGCTGCTCCGTCTTTCCGTAAACCAGCACATGTTGCAACTTTCTGATTGTGCAGCGTCATCGACACGACGCCAACGATGTTGACATCTGAAGATGATGCTCCCTTAAAAGGGCCTATTGCAATAGGAAAGACTTAAGACTGCGTGAAACCAATGAAGGCCTACTTTCTCCATCCATCCATCCATCCATCCATCCATTATCCACCCACCTCCTGGTAACTACTGATTAGCTAGTCGCCAATAACAGCTGCAGTTACTTTACCACTTCACATACAACAAAACTGCTTTCCAAAGAAATTCAGTTGTGTGGCAGGTTTCCATCGTCCAGCTGGACACTTCCACCCTCCTTCTGTCTTGTGCTCTTTCCTTTGTGCCCATCAGTAAACAGTGAATAGAAACGTCCTGAGAAACCTACCCCACGTACAAAAGGCCCATTGTGTCGGCTCTCGGGGCCGGTCTCCCGTCTGACCTGTGCCTGCAGAAAGCCACTTTCATTGGCCGATCTAGACTCCTTCTCACCTCTCTTTTGGGATTTGCTCTGGAGGTTTGGATCGCAGGAGTCCATGCAGACTCTACCACGGTAATCTGGGCTGTTGTGTGTCTCAGCTAGGGGAAAACTACTTCCCCTCTTTTGTTTTTCGACTCATTCACATCAAATAACAGAAGGACCAAAACAGTTTAGGAGTTTTCTCGTTATCTCGTTGACTAAAAGAAGTGTACCTTACCAGTTCAGTAAATCCACCCCTTCACACGCTGGGGTCGTTTCCACTTTGTCCTAACATGCATCTCAGGTAAACTGGTTCCGACACGTGTCTTTTCACAACATACCATCAGTGTGCCATTCCTGAAGTGGTATGTTAGTGTGAGGAGTCAGTCTAAAGAGGAAAAGACCCACAGCTATCACACACACTGGGACGGTGATGAACAAGTGTGCAACTTTCAGGCGTGCAGGGGCAGAATTGCTGGCATGTTGCCTGTTGGACGCTCTCAGCTGCGGTTTGATGAAGTCATTGATGTAAGCCTTCTTGGGAAATCAGACAGAATCATTTACACACACCACTGAAAATAACCCTCTGATGAACTTTTAATACCAAGATGGTATAGAAAAGGGTTGTTTTCAGGTCAACTATGGTTGAACTATGCAGAGACCGAGACCCAGGTAGGCTTATAGTGTAAAAGAACTCTCACGTGAATCTCACATGACCAGGACTTACACATTTAATCTGTGACTTTTGGTTTGAGGAACACTAGCTATTCACCTCTTACATTAGATTTGTTTTCTCTGTGTTTTCAGGCATCTAAAGAAATCGGTGATCAGCGGTGTTAACTTAAAACCGACGAAATCAGCTAAAAACAGGAGGAAGTCGGAGTAACAAGGAAAAAAGCTGACTTCTTGCCCCTTTTTTATTAACTATCTCACAAGGACAACTGTGTGACACCAGTGGCCTCGCAGAAGTTAGACTTATTTAAAATTGACGTTTGGTAAGTGGTGAAAGACCAGGTTAATAAATAAAGGTAATAAAGGCCCACACGGGCTCCTGTCTGCAGAACGTCTGAAGGGAGCAGAATTAAAACGCTCCTCTCATAGTTCTTCATTCGAGAGACAAAGGCCGACCATGGAGAGGGTCAGGTGACTGTTGAACCGTTGTTGAGGGTGGGAGGAGTGAGTGGTGGTGTATAGGGTGGGGGTTGCCATGAGAATGCAACACCGTCCCGGAGTGCTTTCCACCCATGACAATTACTGGTGACCAGTGGTCCTTTAATCCCAGCTGCCAAAGAGGCAGATTCACTTTGTTACTGTCGTCAATCGGGCAGGGCTGGGGCGGCTGTGGGAGCCTGGGGCCTTTACCCAGGGGGAGGTTTTCCCTTTAATACGACACCTTTACCTCAGCAGCACCATCAAACCAGGCTTGCAGATGTTTACCAACTGCACCAGGCCAGTGAAAATCCACTGGAGCAGCCTGGAGAAGCAGGCAGCAACTGAATAACACTCTGTGGACAAAAGTAACCAACCTTTATTTCAATATTTTAATCCCGGCTACATTCTTTGTTTTATTTAAAGGTTTTTTTGAATGTAAAATGACTTAGTGCACTAAGGGCTTGAGGCCAGTCGGAGGGGGTGTTTCATCTCACCGCCTCACCTTTTTTAGTCTCTGCTCTTAAAATCAGTAGTTTGATCTCTCTCTCTCTCTCTCTCTCTGGGGGGCTCTCACTCTCTCTCTCTCTCTCCCCCCCCCCCCCCCCCCCCTCTTTTTTTAGGGGTTTTTTTTTTTTTTTCACCTTTTTTTTTTTTTTTTTTTTTTTTTTTTTTTTTTTTTTTTTTTTTTTTGGGGGTTTTTTTTTCTTTCTTGGGTGTTATTTTTTTTTTTTTTTTA
>CAAE01014695.1:327059-339552 GCA_000180735.1 Tetraodon nigroviridis | reverse complement strand
CAGGAAGGAAATGTGTAAACAAAAGCTAAATTACCATTAGACACTAGTTCTAAAGGCACACTTTTCCATGACACACATGCCGTGGCCTATGTCAATGCATGCTGATTTAAAAATGATTACAATTTGAGTGGAAGGGATGATGCACTTACCTGTCTGAAAGGTTGCTAACACTATCATGGTAACTGGGCAGGAAGATAACTGCTTTCCAGAAGATTTGGTCATCTAGTTTGGAGATGTTTTCTACAACCAGTTGTGGCAAGTTGAGTGGCAGCCACACAGCCTCACTGAAAGAAACAGAAGAGAACGGACACGTCAAAATGCTTCATCTTAGCCTAGAGAGAGACACTCATGACTTACTCTAGCAGCTGCTGATAGTAAAAATGGACTCTCATTTGCTTCAACACTTCTTTTCTCAATTTCAGCAACCTGTAAAAACAGAATGTAGCACTTAGCAGAGAAACTTAACTTATCTGAAGCTCAAATGCGTCAGTCCGCACATGAAAACGCATGGACAGAACATGAACAGACCTGGTGCTTGAGATAGCTAGGTTGCCTGCATTACCCAAGTTGACTACACCATGGGCCAGTTTTTCCATGCAGGGCTCCATAGGTGCACTGGGAACCAAAGCCTTCTGTTTACGTAGGGGGTCGACAAAGCAAGGAGCAGCGGGGAACACTCGCATCTGTCTCTTCAACTGTTGACGCAGGGTAACAACGTTGCGCCACCTGATAATACAGATAAAAAAGGAGGTCGGGTATTACTTTTAAGAGGATCGTAATGAAGTCATGTAAAGGTTGGAATACTTTGATAAAACTACTTGAATAATCTTTTATGGTTGGGTTTCTTTTCTTTATAGTTTCAGAAGACAGGAAATAAAATAGAACAGCTAAAAGTGAAACAGAGATGTAGAGAGATATGCAATAGAGTGGTAAACTGTGTAGATTTGATGCAAAACCAACACATAGTCAGGCCTGTCGGCCAGCGGTGCATTCAGTATTTACCTGGTAATGTACTTCTGGATGCACTGCAGCTTGGCTTCCAGAATGGTTTCAACCAAAGCAGTGATGTCTGCATTCAAAGTCTCCTCCACTATAGTTGTGCAGATCTGCTCTGTGCATCTTGCCACACATTCTGCCTTCTCTTGTACTGCCTTCCTGCAGAGAACATTTCTTTCATAAGTAAAAATAGTCAAAAAATAAAAAACAAACATAAAAATGACAACGCTACAACACACATTTTTCTTCTAACCGCCTAGAAGAAAAATGTTGCTGTTCCGCCTAAACGCTAAAAGCAAGATTTTGTCATTTAAAGTTAGCTTATTATATGCCTGAAATCAACCTCAGCAACCTCATCTCATAAAACTCAACTTACTTAATCTCTGAGATGGCAACATCCTTTAAAGTCTCATCTAAAACTTCATTGACAAGCGTTGTACACAGAGAGTGGCTGAAGTTTATTAAGAAGGCCTCGTGCTCCTGCTTCCTTCTGCAAAACACAAAGGAATGCATTTACCGTCATTATTATTGCTTTATCTGGTTAAAATGCCAGTGACCGACCTGGCTTCTTCAAGCTTTCGTCTCTCTTCTTCAACTCGCAGTCTCTCCTTTTCCATCTCATCAGATGAGATCTCCTGCAGGGTCTGGCCCAGCACTTCACTAAGCACAGACTCTGCCTGCACAATGCTCTCCCTTAGGAATCAGAAGTAGAAGAGCAAAGAATTAGTTATCATAATGCGCAGCTCCACTGTGACCAAGTGGTCAACAATTTGAACTGATCGCTGTAAGACAAACTACAACTTTGGTGTGGTGAGTTAAAGAGGGAACACTTTAGACTTACACGAGAGCTGTTGTGGCATAGCTGACACCAGCACCAGCTACCTCTGTCACTACATCTGCTAGCACCTCCTCAATCACACAGTCCAATACACTTGTGAGGTCCTGCATGTTATAACAGAAACAGAAAGTTACTGTGCTGCCTGGAAAACAAAACCATCAAGGCACAAAACCTCTGAGGACTCAGTACTGGGTACTGTTTCAGCTTGCATGCGACTGTTGCCATTATTACTTTACTATCAGCTGAACCCTTGGTCTTAGGCCCAGTTTACATGAGAATATTTTCAAATGAAAACAGACACTTTTTTAGCAGACAGACACAATTTTTTTGCCTATAGTGTTTTAACTGATGTGGAATGTCCTTGCTAGGCTGGGTGCCTTGTTGTCTTTCCAGATTTGACATGTTGCTAAAAGCACTGAGAAGATGTAGAGAGCCCTCACTCACCTCCGTGTGGTACACTGGCTCAGGCGATGGGGGTTTTACCGGCTGAGGTTGAGATATTGGCAAGAAGAGCTGCTGGCTGTCGGTGGGCTGAGCCAAGCTGTGATACGGTTCTCTGAGCTCTGCTGTTTGGTTTGCGATGCCTGCAGACGGGCCAAGTGCAGCAGGTGCGTCTGCAATCCTAACCTCCAGCTTTGGCTCTGTCACTGACAGACAAGGACAATCTTAAAGAGGGAAAAAGACTAGGCAACTGGTTTTCAGAATGCATTTAAATATTCTTCTGGGACTGGTTATTTTTTTTTTTTTTACCAAATCTAAATAATAAACGCAGTCTTATTACCACTGTATTGATGATATATACTAAATCTAGAGGGCTGCACAACTGCAAAAATGCAGTACTGCTTGGCCCATAGTGCCAAAATTGTTTGCATTTCTAAAATCTAAACGCTGTGTAGGTGTGCTATTTTTTGTACTTTTGTGAATTCTTTAAAGTCATTTTAGACATATTGACAGCAAGGTCAAAAAGAAGTACCTTTTATTTGGACTGTAGTGGATTCAGCTGCAGGGACCTCTCCACGATACTTGTTCTGGGAGTCAAAGCTGCATACAGGGATGTGCTGAGGTGGGGTTGGAAGGGGCCCACCGTTAACCACCTCTCCACCAACGCTGTTTTCTTTGCGAGGATTATGTCACACACACACACACACACACAAACACTCCCACTCCTGATCTATATCTTTCAGTCAGTGCATAACCGCACTGTGTTGTCATCACATTCCAGTAATCTAACAGCTTTTAATTGTCTATAATTTTGATTATACTTTTTATGTTTACTATGTTGTTTAAGTGCACATCCACGACACCAAAGGTAGTAAAATGTTTCAATACACAAACTCTAACACAAAATTAGTCTTGAAATGCAAACACTGAGCCTGGGTACCTGCCCTCCCAACAGGACTGTGGAGGAATTCCACTGCAGGGACAACAATCACATCCTGTAACTGGACACTGACCCCTGTGGGAGTGGGATCAGCAGAACTGTGTGCTGGAGCTGACAGGACGGGTCAGTGACCACTAAACTCTTCTATTCCGCAACAACCGCTGACAGAGCATCTGCATCAAACCCCCGGTCCCGGTCCCGGTCCCGGTCCCGGTCCCGGTCCCGGTCCCGGTCCCCGGCCCCGGCCCCGGTCCCCGGAGCCCCTACCTGCTTCCACCGTGTCACTCAGGTCGTGGCTAGCTGCCGTTTGTGGAAACTCTTTCAGTTTTCGGGAGCTGAGGTTGAGGACGCCGCTGCTCGACGCCTCCTCCAGCGCCCGCTCCAAGCCCCGGTTGGGTGGCAGGCTGGCGCGGCTGACGTGCGTCGGGATCGATGGAGGCGAACAGAGCAGGCACAGGATGGGACGAGCCGACTCCGGTGCCAAACTGGACATGCTGGCCTCCCTTTCCAGCGGTCTGCGTGGGTGTCCGTGCTAAGCTGTCCCAGAAAGACAGCGCGTAACGTTCCCGGAACCCTCGACAACAGCCAAGCGAGCGTCGGGTGCCGGCGCGCTGCGCGCCTCTGCGCATCCACCCTCACCTCCTCCGCGGCTGCCGCTGCCGAGAATTTTTAGGCACTCTGGGTGAACGGGAAAGACTAAATAAGCAACGCAACATCCGGTCATCAAATTAATATGATACTAAGAACACGGCTTTAAAAAGACGAATCCATCTGTCTTTTAGTGGAATAAACCCATCACACGAGCACTGGAACTAAAGACCCTGCTACGTATCAGGTCCAGAAGTACTGGGACACTGACACAGGTCTCCTCTTTTTGGCTCCATACACCACCACACTGGGTTCAGAATGAAATGTACTAACATGTGTTTCACCTGAGACGTTGAGCTTTGATTTAAGGGTATTTACATCCAAATCGGGTGAATCGGGTGCAGCAACCGCAGCAGTTTCCAGGTGCCTCACACTTTCCACAAGTTACCGAAGAAAAACCAAACAAACCAAAGAACCACGGAATTTTATTTCCAAATCCTTGATTGATGCTGGGTTGCATCTCTGAAGATGCTCTGCCCTCTGCAACTGTCAACTGTCTATCTATCTATCCATCTATCTATCTATCTATCTCTCTTTCTGTCTATCTGTCTGCCCGTCTGTCTGTCTGTGATGCTTTATTTTGAAGCTCAGCCATTCTCTCCTTTTCTTGTGACTTGATTCACTGACTGCGGCCTCGTGACGAAGAAGCTGGACAGCGACACCTGCTGGACACGACTCATAAAACTAGGGAGGAGGATTTATAGTACACAACTCTTTATAAACATAGGTTTTTATTACAGTTAAGATTAAAGTTATTCGTAGAACCGTAGATAAAAAAAGAATTATCTGTAGAAAGGGGATTTGGGTTTTAGCACTGATAGCAGGAGAGGTGGGACATTTGAGCAAAGCCCCAAACCCCAAATCCTCTCGAGTGAGCAAAATACAGCCCCACTTCCTTCTAAATTGTAATATTTGCAGACAAATAATAATATTAGATTGCAGTGTCTTCCCAGTAAAAGTGAATTTGAGTCAGTGCTGAGAAGGACTTTAAGTTTTTTTTTTTAAAAAAAAGATTATATGGCGAATCCTGCAGAGAACAGCAGCTGATCAATATGAAGGTGCCAAGTGTGGTGCCAGAAGAGGGAGCCAGAGAATCAGCCGACACCTGTGTGTCGAGCACCCTGATCACTGAGGTTCACCCTTTCAGCCATGTCTTTTCCCTTTTCTTACCCTTTGTTGAATGAACGAAAACCTGACAGTCGACCGAATGTCCGTAATAACGCATCCGTTTATCTGCTGCTGTGGCAAATGCAGAAGGCCTCATTTATGCACCAGTAAACTAGAAATAAAGCTTGAGGAAATACCTTCCTGTCTGAACAAAACCGTTGTTCAGAGCCTTCTTCCTAGGATCCTAGGAATCATAATTGATATATAAATATTCCACTATACTACGTGAGTGAGAATGAGTTAGTGACTGAGGTCCTTGCGCATTACACAGAGAGTGTCAGCCCACAGTTCAATGACTGCGCCTGGAAAATGCAGTCCGCTCAAACACATTTGTACTGCAGGAGAGATTTCACAAGAACAGATGTGACCTTCCTGTTTAGGCCTCAGTTTCTCTTCCTCTCTCTTTTAGCTCTCACTCTTTTGAGAGAAAGAGAGGGGGCTCTGACTAACATGCAGTCGTACTCCTTACACAAACAGCTCGCTCCATGCTGGGCATTGTCTTATGTGACGGACAAGTTGCTGCTAGTCAGAGCAGCACGCCTCCGCGTGACCGCAGCCTGCGTGCCTCACTTCTTCATCACTGCTGCTCCGTCTTTCCGTAAACCAGCACATGTTGCAACTTTCTGATTGTGCAGCGTCATCGACACGACGCCAACGATGTTGACATCTGAAGATGACGCTCCCTTAAAAGGGCCTATTGCAATAGGAAAGACTTAAGACTGCGTGAAACCAATGAAGGCCTACTTTCTCCATCCATCCATCCATCCATCCATCCATCCATCCATTATCCACCCACCTCCTGGTAACTACTGATTAGCTAGTCACCAATAACAGCTGCAGTTACTTTACCACTTCACATACAACAAAACTGCTTTCCAAAGAAATTCAGTTGTGTGGCAGGTTTCCATCGTCCAGCTGGACACTTCCACCCTCCTTCTGTCTTGTGCTCTTTCCTTTGTGCCCATCAGTAAACAGTGAATAGAAACGTCCTGAGAAACCTACCCCACGTACAAAAGGCCCATTGTGTCGGCTCTCGGGGCCGGTCTCCCGTCTGACCTGTGCCTGCAGAAAGCCACTTTCATTGGCCGATCTAGACTCCTTCTCACCTCTCTTTTGGGATTTGCTCTGGAGGTTTGGATCGCAGGAGTCCATGCAGACTCTACCACGGTAATCTGGGCTGTTGTGTGTCTCAGCTAGGGGAAAACTACTTCCCCTCTTTTTTTTTCCGACTCATTCACATCAAATAACAGAAGGACCAAAACAGTTTAGGAGTTTTCTCGTTATCTCGTTGACTAAAAGAAGTGTACCTTACCAGTTCAGTAAATCCACCCCTTCACACGCTGGGGTCGTTTTCACTTTGTCCTAACATGCATCTCAGGTAAACTGGTTCCGACACGTGTCTTTTCACAACATACCATCAGTGTGCCATTCCTGAAGTGGTATGTTAGTGTGAGGAGTCAGTCTAAAGAGGAAAAGACCCACAGCTATCACACACACTGGGACGGTGATGAACAAGTGTGCAACTGTCAGGCGTGCAGGGGCAGAATTGCTGGCATGTTGCCTGTTGGACGCTCTCAGCTGCGGTTTGATGAAGTCATTGATGTAAGCCTTCTTGGGAAATCAGACAGAATCATTTACACACACCACTGAAAATAACCCTCTGATAAACTTTTAATACCAAGATGGTATAGAAAAGGGTTGTTTTCAGGTCATGCACTTTTTGAACTATGCAGAGGCCGAGACCCAGGCTTATAGTGTAAAAGAACTCTCACGTGAATCTCACATGACCAGGACTTACACATTTAATCTGTGACTTTTGGTTTGAGGAACACTAGCTATTCACCTCTTACATTAGATTTGTTTTCTCTGTCAGGCATCTAAAGAAATCGGTGATCAGCGGTGTTAACTTAAAACCAACGAAATCAGCTAAAAACAGGAGGAAGTCGGAGTAACAAGGAAAAAAGCTGACTTCTTGCCCCTTTTTTATTAACTATCTCACAAGGACAACTGTGTGACACCAGTGGCCTCGCAGAAGTTAGACTTATTTAAAATTGACATTTGGTAAGTGGTGAAAGACCAGGTTAATAAATAAAGGTAATAAAGGCCCACACGGGCTCCTGTCTGCAGAACGTCTGAAGGGAGCAGAATTAAAACGCTCCTCTCATAGTTCTTCATTCGAGAGACAAAGGCCGACCATGGAGAGGGTCAGGTGACTGTTGAACCGTTGTTGAGGGTGGGAGGAGTGAGTGGTGGTGTATAGGGTGGGGGTTGCCATGAGAATGCAACACCGTCCCGGAGTGCTTTCCAGCCATGACAATTACTGGTGACCAGTGGTCCTTTAATCCCAGCTGCCAAAGAGGCAGATTCACTTTGTTACTGTCGTCAGTCGGGCAGGGCTGGGGCGGCTGTGGGAGCCTGGGGCCTTTACCCAGGGGGAGGTTTTCCCTTTAATACGGCACCTTTACCTCAGCAGCACCATCAAACCAGGCTTGCAGATGTTTACCAACTGCACCAGGCCAGTGAAAATCCACTGGAGCAGCCTGGAGCTTCTTTCACCTGTGTTTGCTTATCTTTGCCTTGTTATGTGCTGAGGCTGTCTTCCTCTTCCTGCCTGTAATTGTCTTTTCTTTTGAACTAGGTGGTTGTGCGACATTGTTGTTGACCCGTTTGGTGTGTTATGAGTTTGCACTTGGATGGGCTGGTGACCATAAATGATCTGTTCTCTTTGATTACAGATAAATTTAGTTTTGATTCGACTTTATTCTTATCGGACTAAAGTGGCTCCTGTCTCAGTCACAAGTCCTATGAAGCTTGAGGCACCTAATTTCACTATTATTATTCTTATTATTAGGGACTATTTGCTTGGGATTTAGTGTAAACAACAAACTGAACCTGTAATTGTGAGCCTGTAAATTGGCCAGAACACAATTGTGAAAGTGTGGAAAATGTGAGCCTGCAGTCCTGAAGCATCTGTGCAAAGGCGTCAGCACGTTCACCCAAACGGGCGGAGCAGCGCTGGGGGGCTTGTTTGTTCTCTCTGGTTTGAACTCTCAGTCTGCTGAAACATTTAAAGGTTAATGTTCGACGCCGCGGCCCACAGTGACTCACTAACTCACACAGCTCTGCTTCACTGTCAGACTGCCACAGTGTTTACTCTGCTGGGCTCACAAGAGATGTGATTTGACCTCTGACCTTGCCCTTCCCCCTTAAGCCGACAGGCTGCAATCTTTCACAGGATTCCCTCCTGGGGTAGGGAGCAGCCATGTTTTAAAAACGGAAAGAACCCACAGCTGAATATTGTTGTTTTAGGAAAAATACACGAGCATTCTAAAGACTGTCCCTGTGGATCGTTGCACCAGATTCTGCAGCAGAACTAGAAACACCTGAGCAGTCGAAGCATATAAAATGAGTTTATGTTTCCACTTATTCTCAAAATAAAGCATAGGCCCTGCTCTTCTTTGCATCTCCTGGTTTTTTTTTAAATCTAGATCAGCTTTGCTTCTTCACTTTTACAATGTTCGCTGACACTTGTTCCTGTCTGAGGGTGTCAGAGTGGATTCCCCCAGAACCCAGAGGGCCTGCAGCTCACCCTAAGGTCCGCTTGCTCTGCTCGTTTCATAGATTTCACTTCACAGAATGTATATTTGAATTCACTACTTGGAAGCGTACTTTTATTTCCTGAATTTACCGCTCAGTCCTGCTTTCTCTACTCCCCTCTTCTTTGATATGCAGCAAGATGGGAGAAATCAGAACAAAAGAAATACTGAAACACCGAGGAGGTGAACAAAAACTAGGGAAGCGAATTCTCTTCTTCATTTGCATCTGAAAAAGGGGGAACCTCTCTGCTGAGTGCAGGGAACTTTGACCGGCCCACTCGGAGCCCAGCCTTCCTTTGTAGCCAGTAGTAAAAAGTAAAAAGTCCACACAACTCATTTGTTAATCAGCCTCAGCCCTTTAGTCTCGGGGTTGCAGGACTGGAGCCCCCGTGAGTTGATGCTCAGTTGAACTGAAATAACTCAACTATTTACTATTCAACTTTTTATTGACTTCTTCCTGCAAGTCAGGAACAGCCGGTTCTCACTCGTTTGCACGGAGCCACATTATCAGCAAAACAACAGCCTTTAGGTCTGTCTTGAAAAAATAGTTTAATCAAATTATCAAAAACTTTTCAAAACGCCATCCAAGTACAACAAAAAAGTTTGTCGAGCCTTTATCAGAGGCGTGAAACAAAAAGATTAGGATTCTTTAAATAGGAATGGGGTCAAGATTGTCCTGTAATCAACCAGCCCAAAAGTATGTGGAAGAGCAGCTGGAAGGCAACCGCTAATCAGACTGGTGACCAGTAACATGTTATTAATAGTTGTCACAGGTCCAGAGGGGGACGCCGTCTGAAGAGGAGCCTGTGACCTTCAGTGGAGGCTAGCTACAGGAAAAAAAGATGCAGAGAAGCCCAGAAGCATTCATGCAACAAATTCAGCAGTTTTCTAGAAAAGGTACTTCATTTTCAGACTTGTTTCCCTGTTACTTTCCTTAAGTCGTAGAAGCGCACGTCGCTCCGCGGAGGGTCAAAGGGTCGAGCAGCGTTTGTCAAACAGGACAGCTGCAGCGTAGCGACAGTGCAGCAGGTCTGCAGAGCGAGCCAAAAAAAAACCCACATGGAAGTGAGATCACGTTATTAACATAGTGTTGAAGAATCTGTCAGTGCTGTAAACAGTGTAAGAACAGAGAGATGCTGGTGCAGGACTCCGGGTTTCGAGCCATTGTTTCCATATACAGTCGTCTCTCTGCTCTCAGACTCTCAGTCTGCTGCGGAGCACATAACAAATCACACAGAATAAACTTGCACAGCCCCACTAGAGGACGAGAGCGTCTCCCAGTATAAACGTTAAATCTACTTGTGTAATCAACACTCAGCGCCTCCGCATGACACTCAAGAAATGCGCTAAACAGATGCGAAGGTTGGTTCCTCTGAAATTCTGTCAGTGTTGAGACTAGGAAAACATTTTAGATTCAAAATAGCAAACGCAGCTTAGAATTTGACCGGGGAACTAAAAAAATCTGAAACCAATGAATTACAAACACACTTACAATCTTATTTTCAACGCTGAAATTTTATTTCATTTGAAAATAATAAAAATATAAACTTCATGTTGCCATACATACATGCGACCATGTTATTTTCTTTGTTTTCCACTGCTGCAGACCTGTTCGGTAGCTCGTGGTGTTTCAGCAGAAGGCGACAGGAGGACTGGAGTGGAGGTGGGGGGGCCACTCGGGGCTGGTCCCAGCCTCATCAACCACTGCAGCATCAGTGAGGAGACAGACGTCACCCAGAACGTCTGTCCACGTTGACAGCAGAAGGTCCCAGCAAGACCGCCATGTTACACACCAGTAATGTTACACACCAGCAATGTTACACACCAGCAATGTTACACACCAGTAATGTTACACACCAGCAATGTTACACGAATTCCACCTGATTGATCTCCAACAACTTCATTAGGTGGACCACAAAATATCCAATTAAATTCTATCTGACGTGATTTAAAAAAAAAAACAGCCATTTTATGAAATAGCAGAAAGTATCCAATCTTTGAATATAGAAAACATAAAATACAAATTTGACCTTCCTATAAACTGTGTGGATCCACACTTTTATGAACATAACACAGCTTCGAACTGTAGAAAATGAAAGTGCAAAATGACACTGTCCTCAAATGACCCCCGGGTCACGGCTGAAATAATAAAAAAGTGTCTTTAATGTGTGTAAAGGACCATCGTGTCTGAAATCCATGGCAAGAATGACAGTAAAAGAAACCCGCGATGATCTGAGTCCTAAGTGACCTTCGGTCTCTCCACCCAGTTAAAAATAAAAGGGGCCAGCCCATTTCATTTCAGTTCAACGTGAGTGTGTGAGAGTGTGAGTGTGTGTGAGAGTGTGAGTGTGAGTGTGTGTGTGTGTGTGTCCACATCCAAGGCTGCCAATTTCACCGCTTCTTCTTCTGTTTGAGGGCTTTCCTTCTCTTCAGGATCATCTCGTACAGCTTGTCCATGCCCTCGTACAGCCCCTCGCCGATGATGGCGCAGGCGGGCTGGATGTGGTAGCTGGTGGCGGGGCCCAGCTCCGCCAGGGCCAGCTGCTTCTCGATGTCCGCCACCGGGAGGGACCGGGGCAGGTCCTGCTTGTTGGCGATGACCAGCAGCGGGGTGCCCTGGTTCTCCACGAACTTGGTGACTTTGTGCAGCTCGGTCTTGGCCTCCTCCAGCCGGTCCACGTCCACCGAGTCCACCACGTAGATGATGCCGTCGGTGCAGCGGCTGTAGGACTTCCACAGGGGCCTCAGCTTCTCCTGGCCCCCTACGTCCCAGAAATGGCAGCTGATGCCCTTGGCGGCGCCGTTGCCCAGGCGGATCCTCTCGGTGTTGAAGCCGATGGTGGGCACCGTGTTGACGAACTCGTTGAATTTGAGCCGGTACAGAACCGTGGTCTTGCCGGCGGAGTCCAAACCCAGCATGACGATGTGGAGCGACTGGAAGGCGGAGATGTTGGAGAAGCTGCTGCCCATTCTGACGCTCGGAGGGGTCGGAACCGGCTCAGGGATATGAAGACATCCTAAATTCCTTCACTATAATGGAGAGATTCACAGGACTCAGCCCGGTTCATTAATATTCTCCTCACGCAGTCGCCTCCATCCTGGATCCGCGGTCCACGGTCACGGGCCTGACACCGGTCCCGGGCTGGTCCCCCGTCCCCCCGCTCCAGACGCGCTGCGCAAGGGCTCGGTTCTGTTCCCGGGTCGGGGAGAAGGTTCCGCGGCAGGGCTGTGGACAGCCTGGGCAGCTGCCTCCGTTGTGAGGCTGCCTGGTGAAAACAACACCGCAAAACAAGAGGCGGCCCCGCATGGCTCCACCCCGCCGGGACGGGCACCAATGGACGGCTGTGCGCGTCCGGAGCTGCTCCTGGAGGAGAGCCGCGTGGGGACGCAAAGCCTTTGGGTGAAAATTGGACTTTATAATCAAGTACAGTGGTAGAAAGGGATGTTTTTAAGCATGTTGTTTTGGTTTTTGTCCAAGCGCTGCTATCAGTCGTGGGCAACAGCACCACCTTGTGGTAGAAACTGGTACAACCGGATATTTTCTAAAAAGATTCTACACCTCACAAAGTTTCAATGAAAAAACACATTTGTAAAAGCTAAATGTGTGTGTGTGTGTGTGTGTGTGTGTGTGTGTGTGTGTGTGTGTTTGTTTATAGAAACTGATGATGCATGCAGGCAGGTAGAGCTGCTGCTGATGTCTGTCTGGTAACATTTACTGTGAAACATGAACAGCGATTTAAGAGACAAGTCATCTTTTTTTCTGCCCCCAAAGGTACACAGTAAATGAGTATATTATCTGTTTGTGGTGTAGGATCTCTACTTGGAGCTTTTACAGTTTTTACAACAGTTGTCTCAACGTGTAGTTTG
>CAAE01014695.1:253977-293025 GCA_000180735.1 Tetraodon nigroviridis | reverse complement strand
ACTATAACTTCCTTTACCTGTACCAAATTATACATTTTCATTCTAATTTTAAACCTCTTAATAAACAATTCTTAAAAAACACAAAAAATTTTAATAATTTCTACTTCTCCCAACTATCAAAAAACTTCACTTCTTTTCCTTTAAAACACAACTCATGATAAAAATTTTTTTAAACCTAACTTATTCTCTCTAATTTACTTTTACCTTATACCTGTTATATATATAAATTTATAAATAATTTAAAAAATAATTCAAAGTAAGTAAAGCATTATTTGATGGACTTAAACTTATAATTTTATTTTATATTATTATTTTATTAAAAGCTTGAGCTTATTTAACTTAAACAATGTGATGATGTAAAACCACTGCTCTTCTAGCATTATATTTATATATTTATTGTATCAATTTATCATGATCATATCATGATAAATTGACAAATTACTATCTTTGACATAAAGAATCCAGATGAATTTCCAGTGTTCCCAGTAACTCCACATCTTGACTTACTCATAACATCTGCTAGGCCGGCTTCTGACACTCCGTCGCTCAAATCTATGAGCGTTCCTTCCGACTTGCAGCGTGGGAGAGCAGAGCCGGTGGTGGCAGTCGCTCTGATCCGATGGGCGGCCATGTCCAGAACTGCTGTGCTCCACCAACTGGTGCTCTACTCTTTTATTGCTTATTGTGAATACTCCTGCACGGTCAGCAGCTTTCCATGATCTATAAAAGGCAGAAAATTCTAACTTATATTTGAGAACCAACAATGTCTTCCAAATTCTGATCCTATTTACTCACCCAAACCTTTCTCAAATTTACTCAGCTACACTAAAAAGATTCTCTTTGTATATTTTGTGTCGTATAATTCAGTGATATAAGCAAACTGTAAACTTTTTCTTCAACTTTTCAGTGCAGTATATGTGTATGGCTTTGGAGATGCGGCTTGTTTGGTAAGAAACAATAGAATTTTGTCAGAAAATGTAGCCGGTGCAGATGCAGCCAGCTGTTCTCCCACTGTAGTTGGTGTGTGTGCACGGTTGGTGGGCGGCAGCAAAGCAATTTTATCACTACTAGTCAAGAATCATTGTAAATGTGGTAAAACTATCCTATGCCACCAGGCTTGAGCAGATCACCAGTACTAATAAAAACTGAACAAGCTCATTTCTAATCAGCAAAGAAGAATAAGGTGTGGCACGAAGGTCAACAAGCTGCAGTATTTATTCAACTAGACAGCAACACAGCTTTTGAATGAGTAACTGAAAAAAATGGAATATTTGCTGTGACAACATAGCAACTAAACATCTACTGGTGAGGTAGGAAGTGGCTCTGCAGGAAATGCCTTTGTGATAAGAGGCGGCCAGATCTGCGCTGTTCTCCCTCCCGAGAGCATTTCCTTCAAAACCGCCTTCAGTCATATTCTAAACCTTCTATATCGCAGCCCTGTGATTTTGCAAAGTTTATAGGTAGATCAGCACAGGTCATCAGTAAAAACCTCAAAGACCAAACACAGCAGGAAAATACGTTGTAGGAGAATGTCCCTAAAAACACTGGTCTGCAGTATTGGTGTCAGGACCTCACTGGCCTTTAGGCACACAATCACAGTAAAGACACGAAATGTTTGCCACGGGCAACGTATGGATGCGTTAAACATTTACCAGTCAGTGTTTGAGCATCCCCGTTTGTTCGCCAGTGGGTAGCTCGGCCAAAGGACCAGCTGTCTGGTATTGACTTTTTTGGAAACTAAAAATGTTCTTTTTTTCTCTTAAAGAAACAAAAACCCTGCTGCCCAGCTGCATTCATCATTTCTGTATTTATTGCACAATATAAACATACAAATGTGGGGGGGGGGGGGGGGTACAAGGATAAAGTCAGGAATGCGAGGAATGTAAAGCCCCAAATTAAACTAGTGTTTCAGAGAGCAGAGAAGAAAAAATGATAGATCTTTACTCTTTAAAAATCTGTGTAGATGGTAAACAGTACTTTAAGGACATTCCACTCGTAAGCCTGTACAGTTCTCCATTTTGGAGATATTCTCTGTGGTAGCAGGCACACTAACACAAAACCCGTTCACCATTACAGATCGTCCACTCCTGTTCTGGAGTCCCGACAACAATCTGATGCACCGCACAGAACGACTCCTGTCGCTGGCAGCAGTGGCTGTGGCCTGAGGTCCAGCCATCTCAGCGACGTAAATACACCTGTAATACTTCAAGCCGTGGCTAAAGCTGGGCTGAATAATGCACTTGTTTTCCAAAGCAAGCATCCCATTCCACCTCAGCAAACACTGGGACATACTGGTGCAAATGAAACCGACCAACGTGAAAAGATATGCGACACAGAGAAAAAGAAGTGTTAAAAAGAAACATTGCGTTTATGTTAAATTTGAATGTTTTGCACAATTTACGAGGCTGCATCCCAGGCGTGTTTGCCTCCTTTGCCTCAGCCCAGCAGCAAGATGGCAATTTACTCCTTTTCTAAATAGGTGAATAACCTCCAGGGTGCCACTGGTGTGCATGTTTGCACCAGTCCAGTCAGAAAGAGCGAGGGCGGCCATGAGGCACCGTCTTCAGATGTGGAACATGTGGTTTCCCACACACGTTGCCAGTTTTGTACATTTTGTAGATCAAGTAAACGTAAAATATTTAATGAGGAACATTAAAGACGTGAGTTGGTTCCCGTGTTAGCAGGCAGACATCAGAGATGTGCTGGACTTGGCGGTTCACCGTTCACTGGTCTGCTTTGGAGAGCTGCAGTTAGGATGGTTTGTTTTGAGTGGCTCAGTCACGCTTCCTAAAACAACCTCCAGCTATTTCTGCAGGTGAACTTGTTCCATTGCCTACAGGCAGTGTGACTGACTCTCCTCGGATAAAGTGGATGCACCTTCAATTATAGTTCAACAGTACAAAAACACATGAAAAGAGGAATTAACACTCCAACTGCAGTATAACAGCCTCTGATGTCATTCCAAAAGTTGTTTAGTGTGCGTGTCACTTTTTTGGCACTAATTACAGCATTCCTTTTCCACAAGAAAAAAAGAAGACAAAGTACAAAGTACAGGCGTTCAAATGGAGCAGAAACAAAAACTACTGCACCAAGTTTAATGATAATCAGAGAACTGTTGAGGCCTTTTTCTCTGGACACAGAGAAAAAATTGTTTGGCAGAGCAGAAAGGACATTTAACACACAGAACAGGACAGGACAGTTAAGAACAGATTCCCCGTTTGGCCATTTTATCTACTTCATTGACTGATAAAACAACCTAACGTATAATTACAGGGGAACTGCATGTTCTAAAGTAATCAGGCTGTACAGGAAACTGCTCAAATACCTTTACAAAGATTATTTGGACAACATTTAATAATAATGGCCTTTAGGTCTGTTTGTTTGTTTTTTTTTTTTTTCCTTTTTAAACTTTATATTAGCCTCATAAGAAATGTGAAATGGGGGAAGCTACAACAAAAATGGTTTATTCAAAAGACACAGAATTTGGTTTTGCAGGATTATTAATATATTATCATTCAGGCTAAACAAATGCATTAACAAGGTTTACAAGTGGGTATGGGCATGCCATGCAACAGTTTTAACTCCCAAGGCCAATAAAAAGTCAGACAATCACAGAAACTGACTGTAGCTGAAACAGTCACCAAATATCACAGGACTTTAAGATCCCAGAACTCTATCTAAAAGATTAACCTTTTAAAGACACTTGCAAAGGGTTAGCAGATACTCTGTGTACTAAATCTATCAAGTGTCGTTTACATTGACAAGAACTGGACTTTATTAACTGTACTATTGTTATTAATAGTAGCAGTAGTAGTAGTTATAGTAACATTATATCCTGTTGTTGTTGAACAAGTATTTATACTGTATATTGTTAGATTATTACAAAAGTCAAGGTAAAAATGTTAAAGTTTCAGAAGCTCCGAGAAGAAGAAACTAAATCAGAACAAAGATAAGATTTATTATCTTTGCTTTTTCAGTAATCAGTAAAACCAGAACGACCCAGTAAGTTTACTGGGTTTACAGCAAATCCACTGGGTCATTCTGGTTCCAATTTGAGAATTTCCTCTACAATGTTCTTCAAACAGACTGAAACCTTTATATGACAATCTGGAACAACTTACAGTGTAGCAAAGATAACAATGATGCAGTCAAAAAGAAAGACACAAGGGATATCAGCGCTGTTGTGCTGTGTAACCATGGCAACCAGCGGCACCACAGACCCCCGTTATAAGGGCGTCACTGGCCAATAACAGGATAACAAGAACGATCAGGTTTGGGCGCAGTTATTATTGTACTGTTGCGCATTTTTAATGAGGCTGAAAACTTAAAACAACCGATTCAACCTTTTTTATTTTACAATCTTTCTATCATTATTGCAGCTGCTACCAAACGCGCGCGCGCGCGCGCGCACACACACACACACACACACACACACACCGTTCCAGAGGATTTACAGCGTGAAAGACACTTTCCACCCACAAGCTAAAAATCGTCTAAAAAAAAAAAAAAAAAACACTACAGAAAATCTGGAAACACCTCGTTTACAGCTTGGGAGCAGGCCAAACATTGTTACCCCACAAACTGACCCGGCGTCAACACAAAACAACACTATCTCTATTTTACGAGCTGAAAAGTTGCAGCTATTTGTTCCAAAAAAGTGCTCCTAGGTGGACCGACAGCTCATTGTCTCCCACCGAGATCACTTTTAAATCTACCTACTGCACAAGTTGCACCACAAAAGACCGCCGAGACCAGCAGCCTACCTCGTCACAGACTTCTTGCCCTGCGGAGGAGCGATCCGAGGGGGGAGAGAGCTTACATCCTGGGGCCAGCTGCGGTCGTCGGACGTGGCGAGCTCGGCCGTGCGCGGAGATCTCCGGAGGTCTCCTCCGGGAGGAGCGCGACCCAGCTCCGGCTGACGTCAGCGGGATGGGGCGGGGCCTGGCGCCGCGCTCGCAGAGACGTGACGTCACTGCCTGCTTCAAGTCCCTCATCCCGGTAGGCTATCTGGAGATGTTTGGCATTTACCAGCTACGAAAACCCCTCGGAATTATAGAATTAGAGGTGACACTCGAATTTAAAATCCTTTGAGTCTACACCTAGCAATCTACACTGCAATAAACTCAGCAAATCTAATAAACACAACGTAGTTGGAAAAATAATCCACCGAAACAAATAGAACCTGAAGGGAGCATCGCTTTATTTCATTCGATTTGGTTCAACTTTATTTAAATGGAATATGTTACAATCAAATGAATCCGATTCAGGTCAACTTTATTTAAATAGCATGTTAAACTTAATATAATGTATAGGCCCTTTACAGAAACTCAAACAGTTGCATTGGCAAACTTTTTTTTTTTTTTAAATAGGAAGATATTTACAGCAAGACCTGTGTCATGTGTGGACCTAGCCTTCCTTTTGATGGCCAAGATAGAGGAGGAGGAGGAGGATGAGATACAGGGAAGAAAGAGAAGAACAGATGCACGCATCCTACAGATCTCTAGAATTGTTTAGGTTAATCTAAAACTGGAAGTGGATATGTAAACATACCATAGGTGCATGTCTCAGAGGAAAATATATGTTTGCATTTACATAACAATAAAAGTAGATGCTGAATTTTTTGGCCAGTAGCAGCATATACATTGAAAATAAAGTCAGGCCTAAATGTTTACATCGTAAGACATCACAAGGGAAGTCTTGGGGGATTTGCTTGATTATTTGCTGTGTTTACGAAAAGGTTCTTTCAGAGAGATAAGAGCACGACAAAACAACAACACATCCCTGATACCGAGTTAAGATGATGAACTAAAACCTTTTAGATAAGTTAAAATGTAATCATTAACTCTACCCGAACCAGACTAAAATACTAATGACCTAATATCACACTGTCTTGTTTAGTTGGGGATTATTGTTACTTGGGTTTTTTACTCTCCTTTTTTGTCCTGCCATTTCAGAAACTGTAACATTACATTAGTACATTACTATCTTTTTTTTTTTCTTTTTTTTAAAAAATCTGTGCTAATAATAAATTCTTGGACAAATTCTTGGACTAAATTTCATTAAAGATGTCAACATAATGCCAACAATAAAAAAAATAAGTTAATGAACCCTGTATATATGGCTCGTTTATGCAATCTACTAGAATTAATATACTATGTTTAAAAAACTATTTGTGGGCAGAATCTGGTGAAAGTTGGAGGAAGTAGGTTCTGGGTTTGACTTGGAGCTGCAGCCATTTCTAGGTAGAGTTTGCATGTTCTGACCCGGCCTGTGAGGATTTCCCCTGCAGTTTAACATACTGTAGACTTTAATGGAAACTAATAGTAATTAATTCAACATGTGATGGCTGATGACCTGTTCAGGGTACATTTCTGCTTCGCTTCTAGTGAAGAGAGTCCATCTTTATAATGCATCTGCAGCCCTCTAGCATTGTTGAATATGCTTCCATCTACTCTCACACAACACATAAACAAAAGGCGCTCTCTCTTTTCACCAACACGATGACATTTTCAGTTCTCTGAATTGTAGGTTTACACCTTTGCAAATACAATAATAATAGTAATAATATTGCTAATCAAAGTTGCTATGACCTGTCATTTTGCATTAAAATTAATCAACAGGGGATTAGTGTGATGTCAATATCAATAAAGGGGGCACAACCGGTCAGTAATTTGCCTGGTAAGAACTTTAGCATTGATGATTCAGGGATTTTTGTTCAGTGTCCAGGAAGGCTTTTAGAAGCTGTGCCAGCGTGTTAAATCCCTGCTTATTGACAAAACTGCTAAAGTGGGATCTGCTAAACATTTGATTGAGGTTTATATAATGGAGCTGCGGTCCTGCTTATGAGAACACTGGCTGGTTCATCTATAGCAGGATGAGCAGTAAGGTAAGAGATCGGGACAGTACTCTCCAAATATGGGAATAAATACATTTCAAAGCTACATTTAAATAAAAATTCTGTTATATTTCACTCTTTGTGGAAAACTAGAGCTCACTTTTAGATAAATGAGTGGAAAGATAAACAAAAACAAACATACTGTATGTTCTCTCTCCTGAACACAGATCATATTTTATGAGGACAGGAACTTTCAGGGTCGCTCCTATGAGTGCGCCACCGACTGCCCTGACATGCATCCTCATTTCAGCCGCTGCAACTCCATCAAGGTGGAGAGCGGCTGCTGGGTGCTGTATGAGAAGACCAACTACACTGGATACCAGTACGTTCTGACCCCGGGAGAGTATCCCGACTACCAGTGCTGGATGGGCTACAACGACACCATCTGCTCATGTCGTACCTTCTCTTATGTGAGTACATTTGCATTTATATGTCATTAAGTAAGAGAACCAGTCGAAAGAACAAAACTTTAAATGTCTCATACATGCGTACACGTTGTATATAATTTAATAATTACCAACCAAATTGTCAAAAGTAATTAAATACTTACACTACATGTAGACTGAGTACACTTTACACGAAACAAATGATGTCACGAAATGTAAAATACCGTCATGTCCCACCATCACATTTTTAATGTGTTTTGTTAGGTAACTGTGTTCTGGTGTTAATAACTTGATCCAACCGCCAGAGCTGATTTCACTGTGTGTCCTTAGACCAGTGAGGGCCCCTACCGCCTCCGCATCTACGGACGCCCCAACTTCCAGGGCCAGATGATGGAGTTCAGCGATGACTGTGATTCGGTGCAAGATCAATTCCACAGTCATGACATCTACTCCTGCAACGTGATGGACGGCTACTGGACTCTCTACGAGCACTCCAATTACCGCGGGCGCCAGTACTTCATGAGGCCTGGGGAGTACCGCAAGTTTAGTGACTGGGGGGCCACCTGTGCCACCACCGGGTCCTTCCGCAGAATCACTGATTTTTAGTCCAATTTTTAGGTGATACGGGTCATGCTTTAAACCCCTCTGTGCCTTTGGTGCACAAATTTGACCACAATATCAGTGTGATATTGAATTAAAATAAAATAAAATGTTTAATGAAGAAATATCAGCATTGTGAGAAGTTCTGCAGGGATTTCCACATTACATCACTATCAAACTCTTACAAACAAATGTTATTTCCCTTTTTTAGTGATACACAACTTTGCACCTGAAAGATGTTGAAGCTGTGCAAACCTGCTGCTGTGCAGGGGTTCAGCTGTAGGATGTCATGGCAGAAGAAGAGGAACCAGAATCAGAGTTTTTGTACAAGTTTCTGAAAGTCTAAAATTGAAAACCAGGGAGAGTCAGCAGTGGGGTTCTAAAAACATGGAATGTGTCATGTCAGGCAGCTTATAAAAGGCATGACTGCAGGGGGACTGACCTTTCACAATGATTTCAGCTCAGGCAGGGTTGCTGGAATGTACAAGCCAGGGAGTTGGGATGCTGGGGAACGTTTGACAATACTGAGAGTGATGCCAAGAAAATCACGGAAGCTGGTTGGGCTGTTTCACGTAGTCTTTCTTTCTCTCTGCTAATCTAACAAGGTAAAGTCGACCATAGAGTTGGAAAGATCTTCCATCAAGAAAAGATTTATATTTCAGTAACCAAGCAGTTGAGTTTAAAACACTCTTTTAGTAAATGATCTTGTCAACCTGTTTTTTCCTGCATTCTGTGAGCATGATTGCACATTAGTGCACGTTGGTACAGAGTGGCGAGCTTATTGTTCGCACTAAAATACCACAATGGTTTGGGTGCAGGGTTGACAAATCTCAGGATGCCTTTTTCATTCTGGTATAATCTAAACCCCAAGGTCAGCCATCCTAACAGTAACATACTTACTCTTTCAAACACGAGTTGCACGAATAAGTAACTAAAGAGACTTTTACTTTGTTCCAGCCTTTCCATCCAAGTGTGTAAAAGCTGTTTTTCGAACCAAATTGCAAAATATTTGTCAAATAAATTTGAACTAATAGATCGCATCTTATGAAAGAGGGATAGCGACATCTTCTGGCTTTTAAGAGGTATCAACCAGTTTGTCGCAATCTCTTAAACGAGTCTCTCAAACCAAACCAACCCTGTAATGATTCTGGTGATTATGGTGAGCTGCTGTGAACCTAAAGCGCACAGTTAAAGTAATATCTTTACTTTTAGCTGTGTGTAGATATTAGAGGGGTTGCGGTAAGAGGTGATTGTGAATAAAATGACAATAGTTCATCCTAAACATCTTTACATCAAGAGATTTCCCCAGAAGTAAAATGATACTAATAATACTAATACTAATAATACAGACTAGAGCTATAGTAACTATAGGTGGCATTAGTCACAGCAAAACTGCAATTTATGCTTTTACATTTGTGTTCTCGAGCTTGAACAATTAATTTTAAACTTTGGGGTCTTGTAAAATCCTCACATTCGTTCCTGGAAATTCCCCTTAATATGCGAACAGTCATCACATGACATCTGTTTTTACAGCACTGAAACCAAAACACAGTAGCAAGGCTTCATTCAAAATTGAAAAAAAAAACCATTTCATACAGTATACACACTTGTACCATATTAAAATCATGTACAATAACTCAGAAGTCGGTTAAGTGAATAAAACAGTGACAGCACAGTGCAAACCTATGGCTCTGGTCTTGCTCAGGTACAGGTTTTTAATGCAGGAGGGGAGCTTCCATAGTGTTCTGTATCCATTGTCAGGTGGATGTGTGGACACCATACTAGTCCTTTCTTCTGTCCATGCATGTCAACACACCAAACTGGTCATTTATTTATCCTTTTTTAAACAGAAAGAAATCCATATTTATGACCCGATGTTGTGCTCCAACAAAGAAGGTAAACATATGCTGGCAGCTTTCAGTTATAACTAGGAAAGCATTTGAATAACAATACTTTTGTTTGTCAAGAGGAGGTATATAACACTCTGAGAACATGGGGAAGCTCTCCAACACAGACCATGGGCAAAGTATGTGCTGCGCTTTTGTCTCTGCTCATGTCTTTTATGAGGACAAGAACTTCCAGGGTCGGAGTTATGAGTGCAGTAATGACTGCACAGACCTTCACTCGTACTTCAGCCGCTGCAACTCCATCAAGGTGGAGAGCGGCTGCTTCATGATCTATGAACGGCCCAACTTCATGGGTCACCAGTATTTCATGAGGAGAGGGGACTATCCGGACTACCAGAGGTGGATGGGCTTCAGCAGCTGTATCCGCTCCTGCCGGATGATTCCAGCGGTATGTGGTCCATGTTTGCCATGGAAGAAAAGACAGCAAGTAGACTACAAAATAAAAATGTCTGAATCTTTTGCTTTGTGGAATCTCTTACCAGATGGAATGCCATTATCTAAACTTTTTTTCTGCTCCTCCAGTATCGAGGCTCCTATAGGCTGCGTATCTATGAGAAGCCAGACTTCAGCGGCCACATGATGGAGTTCATGGATGACTGTCCCTGTCTGTCTGACCGTTTCCATCACCGCCACGTCTACTCTTGTAACGTTATGAATGGCTACTGGATCTTCTATGAGTACCCCAATTACCGAGGCAGACAGTACTTCCTGAGAACTGGAGAGTACCGGAGATACCGCGACTGGTGTGCAACCTGTGCCATTGTTGGCTCCTTCAAGAGAGTCACTGAATTTAAGCCATGGAGCCAAATGTGGCTGTAAATATCTGAAAGTGTTTATTAAAGATGTTGAATTTTTTAGGCTTTCTTGCGTGCCTTTTATATTCCCTGTAGAAAACAGTCACAACAAAGACATTGTACAACCATGGTGGAATGTACAATGAAGACACTGTAACTCTACAGATTCTTATATATATGTTTGTGATTGCTATGTTTATGCCTGGTGCTTTAATTAATACCTCCGTGACCTCTGATAATATTCTAGAGTGCATTTGCGGTATTTTTTTAGTATTTAACCTCTGCTTCCAACTTGCTTATCTACTAGCTCCTAATGTAGCTGTAATAGTTTAAAGACATATTTTTATTCTAACGTGCATCAAACGTGGACAAAAGGCATCAGTGACTTTATTTTGAATTGATTTGCAAATCAAACAAATAAATTATGGAAGTTTGATGCATTTGAACACCCTTGATTGAAATCAAAACACACAGTTTCACCCTAAGTATTTCTGGAAATAAATAATCACACACATCTTACTATTGTGTCCATAAAGGTGGGCATCTTCCTCCTCCACCTGTCAATATTTATGTTCTGATTTCATACTGGTGCTTTCAAAAGATCCAAGTTTAATCAGGCATGCAAAATTAATCACAAAAATACCTCTGGAAAGTTGTGCAGACTTCTAAATTAAAGTTATACATCAGCAGGTCACACACCTCAGTTATGAATAGAGAAACTAAGGAAATTAAACATTTGGTCAGGTTAACCAACTATTTTACTATTTGAAAAGAGTGGCAGGAACAGATAATATCTCATTTCAACTCTGACAAAAACAAATCCCTAAAGATGGTTTCTGAGAAGGACCAGCATACACCAAATATATAAGATTATAATTTTCATTCAGTTTTCATATAGAGTAAAGTAAGTAAAAAGCCAGAACCAGCCAGAACCAGGCTTTTGCATTTAATGCCCATATGCTCAGATGACAAAAAGAGCCCTGTGTGTATTTCTGACAGGTTCACAGAGTAAATTCAGACTTATTATTCACAAATAACAAAGGAGAGTCTGTTCATTATCAAATGGGCTGCAAAAGCAACAAAGCTGGACTAGCTTGTTGGACTAGTTTTGTTGAGGTGAGATGATGGACAGATTAGTTACAGATACACATGCAAACGTGCTTCTATGCTGATAAAACCAAAGGACAACCTTTGGCCATCTGATATTGTTTCCAGCAGCTGGAGCAGTTTCCAATTAAAGAGGGAAGAACTGATAAACTTTGTCCTACATAAGTTTTAGATAAAAGATTTTGCTTTTGAAAAAAAAAAAAAGAAATAAAACATACCATAAAATCTCACTATATTATTGATCCACTTTCCACATTTCTGAAGAGACTTCCTTGGAGGGACAGATTTTCTAGGGCTTCAGGTTGAGGTTGTCTCCTCTCATGGTTCTCTCGTCAGCAATGATCAGACAATATGAGGAGAACCTTCTGACACACAATGGGTCCAACACAACGCTAAAGCTTTGAAACAATGCAGATTACTGCTGCCAGAAATGTATGGATGGGAAAGCATTGTTTCTCAATTATAGGCCCTGTTCAGCAAGAATCGCACTGCTTATTCATCAGCTTTCCACATTTGAATGACAACACGTCATAACCCCTGGCATTTTGTATTTAAAGCCCACCGAGTCGTGGAGAGAGCAGAGCAAGTTCAACCATCCAGGTGAAACAACCTAAGCCAACATCATGGGCAAGGTATTGTGACATTTTTTCAGTTAGCATTTATGCAACCCTGACCATCATGAAAGAGTTGATCATGTCACCTCCACTTCTGTTTCAGATCATCTTCTACGAGGAGAGGAACTTCCAGGGTCGCAACTATGAGTGCATGAGCGACTGCTCTGACATGTCCTACTACCTGAACAGGTGTCAGTCCTGCCGGGTGGAGAGCGGCTGCTTCATGGTCTATGAGCGACCCAACTTCATGGGAAACCAGTATTTCCTGAGAAGAGGAGAATATAACGACATGCAACGCCTTTTTAGCATGGGAATGATGTTTGATTCCATTCGCTCTTGCAGACTTATCCCCCATGTAAGAACACAAAGCCACCAATGTTTATTTCTTTAATTAGTTTATGATGATCTTGTTTTTCACTGTCTGGGACTCAACATTTTTACATGGTTTTTGTTTGTTATTACAGCACAGAGGCCAGTTCAGGATGAGGATCTACGAGAGGGAGAACTTCAGCGGTCAGATGCACGAGCTGATGGACGACTGTGACAACATCCAGGACCGCTACCGCATGTCCGACTGCCTGTCCTCTCAGGTGATGGACGGCCACTGGCTGCTGTACGAGCAGCCCCACTTCAGGGGCAGGATGATGTACCTGAGGCCTGGAGAGTACAGGAGCTTCAGGGACCAGGGCTTCAGTGGCATGAGGTTTATGAGCATGAGGCGCATCACTGATATATGCTAGAGATCTGTATGTGATGTCAGTAAATAAACCTGATGTGTAATTGATCACTGTGTATCTCTGCATCATTTGAGTGGTTGTTAAATATTTCATCATTTTTTGTTAATTTTGCAATGGGGAAGCGTGCACACACACACACACACACACACACACACACACACACACACACACACAACTAACTACTCCCTGGGTCTCAATTTAGACTCAATCAATCTAGACTGACTGCATGAATTTATGGGTATTATTACAGTTGTGAAATCTCCAAAGCAGTAATTTCTTTTCTAAATTGTGTAAAAGCATTCTGAGAAAACATTAACAAATTCTAATAACAAAGCAATAAAAATGTTTTTTTTTTGTGCAGCTTTTTTTTTTTTGGTGTTGATTTTTAAGACAAAGACTTGTCAAGTCAACATTTGAGTCAAATAAGACATTGAGCATAGGTGGTAGATTGTAAATCAGCGTGCAGCCTTCTCATAAATGTTGCTATCAATATTATAAATCTTAGGACCTGGGGGGCTGTAGCTGTTCCTCGTTCTTTTAGTGCAGGCCCACAGTTAGTTCTGGACATAGGAATTCATTTGCACAATTTCACACTTTTATGTACCTGCTTAACTCTTGTCCACGTGATAACTTGGACTTCAACCACCTGATGCCTATTTTTTTTGTGACAGTAAAACAACTAATATTGACTAATATTTGTTAATGAAACCCTTGTACACAGCCTTTTTGGAACACAGTTACCACAGTGTATAAGGAAAGAACATCCTAATAATGAATAACCTTGAATCAAACTGATTGATATCATTTAAACCAAAGTTTACTTTGAAATCTATATTTTTTAGTCTCTGAAACACAGGACCTCTCTTTACTCTCAGTGTGGTAAACAAGAAGTTTCTAAAAGACAAAAGATTTCTGATGGAACCTTCCCTCACAACACCTTATAAATGTCACAAAGAGGGAAGGCCGGGCATCTTTTTAAAAAAAATATATGTTGTAGTTATATCATTCCAACAGTGATTAAAATTAGAATTTCCCATGTATATGTTCATTAAATGATTTTCATGACTGCACCAATAACTGACATAGGATTGGATTAAAAGAAAATCATTCTTTATTTAAAATTTTGATTTTATACAGTGCCATATAGCTCTAATAACAGGAATCCATGATGCGCCTCATGCTCATGACCCTCATGCCATTGACGCCCAGGTCCCTGAAGCTCCTGTACTCTCCGGGCCTCAGGTACATCATCCTGCCCCTGAAGTGGGGCTGCTCGTACAGCAGCCAGTGGCCGTCCATCACCTGGCAGGACATGCAGTCGGACATGCGGTAGCGGTCCAGCATGTTGTCGCAGTCGTCAGTCAGCTCGTGCATCTGACCGCTGAAGTTCTCCCTCTCATAGATCCTCATCCTGAACTGGCCTCTGTGCTGTAATAACAAAAATACATGGCCTAAGTTATAAAAATCAGAATGAGTTTCACTTTTTTTTTAAGCTCAATGTCCAAACAAACTGGAAACAGTAGGTTTCGTTACCATGGGGATCATGCGGCAAGACCTGATGCAGTCACTCATGCCCATATGCTGGTAGTCAGAGTACTCTCCCCTCCTCACAAAGAACTGGTTTCCCATGTAGTTAGTACGATCGTAGACCATGAAGCAGCCACTCTCCACCCTGCAGGAGTGACACCTGCTCAGGTAGGAGGACATGTCAGCACAGTCGCTGCTGGTCTCATAGGAACGACCCTGGAAGTTCCTGTCCTCATAGAAGATGATCTGAGGAATGAAAGCAAGTGAACAGTTTAGAAAGTGATTATTAATATTAGTTATAACAAATAATGAGTAATGTGCCATAATTTAAGAATTAAAATGATCGATGAACCAACCTTTCCCATGGTCATGGCGACAGTTACAACTGCTTCAGCTTAAAATGACTGCACAGTTTTCTTGGTGGTGCCTTGTTGCTTTTATATCTGGCTGTGCAGCCAGAGCATACATGACCCCATTGTTCAAACTCCTGACTGAGCAACATGGAGCGGAGGCCCCCCTGGCATAGTTCAATTCAAAAAGACCTTTAACGTTGGTGTTTTGCGGCGGTTGCATTTGCGAGAAGAGGCCCTGTTCTGCATTGTCTCTACTGCTGAATAACACAGACCCTGTTTACACAATCACACCTGTCTGTATAGGGCTTTTTTATGCATTGGCTTTACAAAAAACGAAGTAGTGACTTGTTTTAACTGCTTTATTCTCAAACAAGAAAATATTAAAACAGGTACAGTTGACATAGAAAAATGCATTACACCGTAATAGAAATGTTGGTTTTATTTACACCAAACCCCAGAAACCTCAGTTTTTATTCAACTACAAATGAAATCATAAACTCCAACTACAAGCTCATATGGCCTTTACTAATGATGATTATAAGCAAGCCATGACCTCTTTAGGTCTGATTCTCTAGCTGCAAATCTGAGGGCAGGGCAACTAGCTTCTCTGAAAAAAACTTGTGTAATCATTTGCACACTGGAATTGTAACACACCTGTGCAAGTAAACTGTTGTGTGTATTTGCCCAGGTGAGGTTCTTGCTCCAGGATGTAGGACTTCAGGACTTTTAGAACGGGCGGGATGACCTAACCTGAGGAGGGAGCTGGTTCTACATCTTAAAAGCTGCATGTCTAGGTTCTTTTTTTTAATATATATACTCAATTTAGGACTGTAACGAGGATCTAAGCCCAATTTGTAAATCTCAGCAAATGTCATTGGCAGTAAGTAGGTAAATGAACATAAAAAGATCCTGTTAAAGGTCTTGGACGACCTTCAGGTTTGAACGTCTGTGAATAAACCTTTGAACAGCACACAGAGTCCTGCTTAGCCAGTTTTTAGCTAAGCAGGACTCTGTTGAATGTGGACTGTGTTTGATTATGTTTAGTTATGTCTGGCTGTGTTTTCCTTCTGCTGCCTTCTCGCCAGTTTTGCTTTCCTTGTAGCACTTGAATTTTCCCTTTCTCCTTGTTCTGCTCTGACTTTATCTGCTTTGAAATTTAGCTCAGACTTTTTCTTGATATTTATATATATATTTTTTTTTTATGCATTTTGGTCCCTACTCTGTTTCTCATAATGATTGCTCACATTTTGACATCATCTTTCAAGACAAACAAGCATAACTTTACTGTTGACTCTTTACATTTTAGTAGAATACAGTCATCTTTGTTCAGTCAAATCTATTTTTTAAATGTCCATTTGTTTCTCTTTAGTCCAGTTAGCTCTTTTGTGGTTCCTCCATTATTTATTACACTGTCCGGCTCCTTAAAAGTCTAATGAATAAACATTGGATGTAGCAGTTCTGCCAAGTGATATGTGTAACATTATGTTAGAGTCTGTCTCTGGGTTGGTTCGTTTTGGACAAACAAAAGTTGAATTTTAATTTCTATTGACCAAGTCTTACTTTTATCTGGCTAATGTACCTGATCTACTGGGCTTAGGTAAAATATTTTCTCTGATAATGCTGCCTAAGAGAGTAACTGGAACAGTCCATGACTTTATGTTTTTGTGTTGTGAACATTGTGTTTCTATTTCTGGTAAGGTGAAAGAGAATAAGGCTGTTTTTTTATTTAACTGTTTATTTATTCAGTTTTGAAATCAGCACATATCCATGATGCGCCTCATGCTCATGAACCTCATGCCGCTGACGCCCAGGTCCCTGAAGCTCCTGTACTCTCCAGGCCTCAGATAGATCATCCTGCCCCTGAAGTGGGGCTGCTCGTACAGCAGCCAGTGGCCGTCCATCACCTGAGAGGACAGGCAGTCGGACATGCGGTAGCGGTCCTGGATGTTGTCACAGTTGTCAGTCAGCTCGTTCATCTGACCGCTGAAGTTCTCCCTCTCATAGATCCTCATCCTGAACTGGCCTCTGTGCTGTTTTGGTAACACATGAAATTTAAATGAGAAATTTCAGAATTAGAAAAAAAAAAAGTATTTCCCCCTTAATTTTTCTAGATATGAACCTACCATAGGAATCATGCGGCAAGACCTGATGCCAGCACTCATTCCCATCATGCTCATGTAGTCAGAGTATTCCCCTCTTCTCAGGAAATACTGGTTTCCCATGAAGTTGGGTCGCTCATAGACCATGAAGCAGCCGCTCTCCACCCGGCAGGACTGACACCTGCTCAGGTAGGAGGACATGTCAGCACAGTCGCTCATGCACTCATAGGAGCGACCCTGGAAGTTCCTCTCCTCGTAGAAGATGATCTGAAAAGTATGGTGGACAGCAAAGCTTATTTTGCCATATTTTTTCCAGTAAATTCAACTAAATAATTTGTTTAAATGTATTCAATTTGTGTTTAAAACCCCAAGCTTACCTTGCCCATGCTCATATCAGTGGTGGTCATACTTGTAGGTGAGCTGTTGCTGCTGCTTTGCCACTGCTGCACTGCTGTCCTGCTGGATTTAACCCTTGCTTTTATAGCTAAACTATTCCCATACAACCAGTGGCCCCCTTTATTGAAAGCCCTGATGCAGCAACATGGTTTACAGCTCTTTGCAGAATTGTATTATGCAATCACATGACAGGGCCCAGCAAGACTGTAGAAAATATATCCCTTTGACCAGGTGACACAAAGGTTCTATTTTGCCTTTGTTTGTTTGTTTGTTTGTTTGTTTGTTTTTTCCATAGGTTGCCATGTGTATTTACCTTTATTATGACAGGGGCTATTCAGTTCATGTGGCTTGTACTCTCTTTTAGCAATATCTGATATTCAAGATGAATATTATAACAGAAAACATTTTAAACATTCTTTACACATCTATAAAACAATTATATAGCATATTATTTATTATAAATAGACAACAAAAGATATAGCTATTTATAAAAATAAAGAATTAAAAAAACCCAACCCCAAAACATTAACCTACATTTTTAATACTATGAATGCCAGAGCGGAGGTTGGATTGTGAATCAGCTTTTTTTTGACTTTTTTACTGATAAAATATATTTAAATATTGGTGAAATTGGGGTAGGTTGGAAAAAAAGTTATTTTGTTCATGGAACACAGCGTCATTGCATGCCTGGGACAATAAATATAATTAAACTACCCTTCTAGGATTTACTAGAACAGTACATGTTTATGTACAATGCATTATGTTCAACAGTGAATGTAGTTGATAGCTCTGGCACAGAGGCTTCACTGTCAGTATAAATAAAATGCATATTATGAAGGTGAATTACTAATAAATGGGATATATTAAATTATTTGTGTGTGTGTTTTCTGTATTTCAATCACTTGTCATACCACACTTGGTTTGGTTTTGGCTTGTGACTTCCTCTTTTATTTTGAAATGGAATTCCCCTCTGGTTTCAGGTGCTTGCTTTGCCTTTGTTTTACCTGCCTGATTGTCTATCCTAATTTCCAATTGTTTCTACCTGTTCCCCATTAACCTGCATGTATAGTCTGTGTCTTCTCTTGTCCTCTGTTAGAGTGTTTTTGTTGTGTTTCACACTTTTCCCATTCTTCCAACTCCTTGTCCTCTATCTTATTTGGTTACCGGTTGTGTAATTTAATTTTAAAGTCAGTTAACCTCAGTTTTCACAACTGATTTGTTTGCCCCTGTTGGGAGTGGTTATTATTCTGAGATATATTTCTAAACTGTTTTGCTGAGCCCCTGTTTTAAAAAAGGTTTACAAGTTGACAGGTTTATAGCCTGTCTACTTTCTCACTTTGTCCTTAGGCTAGTTAGTTTTGTTAAATAAAGTCTGCATTTGCTTTTAATCTGTGTCTGCAACTAAGTCCTGTTAAGTAACCCATACCTATGTTTTAAAAAATGAAAGGATAAATTAATGAACATGCTGTATAAAGTAAAATGAAAATAACCTGGTGAGCTTGTTCTTAAACATCTCTGCATGGATTAAAAAACAAAACAAAACAAAACAAAAAAAAAAAAAACCAATGAGTATGGTGGTCTCGGATTATTATGGTCATGTAGGTGGGACCACTGACTCCGAGCTTCATCCTAAATGGATAGTTTTCTTTAGGTAAAAAAGGATTTGTCTACATTTACCATGATGGTAGACTTCCACTTCTGTCAGGGTACATAATCACTTATTCACACAACAGGTGAAGCCCATGGGCCTTCTGGCTCGCTGTTACCCATTGTTGAATATATATGTGTGTAAAAATGAACTGCTATGAGCTAATTAAACTCATAGTACCTGCATTAAGTTCAGATATCTTCAATAAACTTTACAAAACACTAAAGATATTGCAAAATTGACTTTATTTGAAATGATGCTCTACAAAGAGTGAATTCTTTAGGAGCAGGGATCCATGATGCGCCTCATGCTCATAAACCTCATGCCACTGAAGCCCAGGTCCCTGAAGCTCCTGTACTCTCCGGGCCTCAGGTACATCATCCTGCCCCTGAAGTGGGGCTGCTCGTACAGCAGCCAGTGGCCGTCCATCACCTGGCAGGACATGCAGTCGGACATACGGTAGCGGTCCTGGATGTTGTCACAGTCGTCCATCAGCTCGTGCATCTGACCGCTGAAGTTCTCCCTCTCGTAGATCCTCATCCTGAACTGGCCTCTGTGCTGTTTTTTCGGGGTGTAAAAAATTGTTATCGTCTTTAGGTTTTTAATGACATCTTCATTAAACAAATGTTACTATATACTTACCATAGGGATCATACGGCATGACCTGATGTAGTCTCTCATTCCCATCATGCTCATGTTGTCAGCATAGTCACCCCTCTTCATGAAGTTCTGGTTTCCCATGAAGTTGGGGCGGTCATAAACTATAAAGCAGCCACTCTCCACCTTGCAGGACTGACACCTGCTCAGGTAGGAGGACATGTCTGAGCAGTCGCTCATGCACTCATAGGAGCGACCCTGGAAGTTCCTCTCCTCGTAGAAGATGATCTGAAAAATAAAAGTACTGGTTAGGAGTGAAAAGAACAGCAAAAAAAGACATATTCTAATACATTCTAATATCATTCTGAAAACAAGTCCATTATAGAGAACTAATTCCTTTTTTCGCTACCTTGCCCCTCATGTTTATGCTGGTGTTGCTTAGGATGGCTGCAGATGTGTTCACGATTGCGACTGCACAACCCGTTTACTTACCTCCTTCCTTTTATACCCAAACAGTCAGTCAGCGGCCCCTCTCAAAGGACCCCTTACTCAGCAACCTACTATTGAAACCTATATAATGCAAAGAGTTGTGTTTTTCTGTGTTGTGTTGTTTTGTTTGTTTGTTTTTGTTTGTTTGTTTGTTTTTTTCAGGGACCCGATTCCTCAGTCTTGCTCCTGTCAGAGAAAAGGTTACAATGCAAACAAACGCTTGAAAAGTGTACTTTCCACAGTTATCGCATGTGTTAAGTTATCTGGTTATTTTATCTAATAAAATTAATGTTTGAATGATTCCGTATCTCGTGTGCTTGAGACACATCTGCCATTAGTTATCATAATATTCTGGGGCCAGGATTTTCCAATAATACCAAACTTCAAAGCCTCAAGTTTGCTTATCTCAGTTCTATCAAAAGTAGCTTTGGATTGGTTGTAGGAAATTGTGTTATTAACAACTGTTGTAAACTGTGTTCATGTTTTTGTAGTTTTGTGTTAATAAGTTTTGTTTTTTAAGAGTATTGATCATACAAGGCTCATTCTGTCATTATTATCCACTTTATCCACTCAAAATGAATGTTTTGAACTCAAACAACTAAAATAACTTTTATTGTAATTAGACTCAAACACAGTGACAAATTTTCTTGTTTTTTATGTTGGTTTTTATTTGATAATACAGAGACATCACTTACTTACAATAATTATCTTCCTTAAGTATAATTCACAGAGTTTCGATTTACTTAAAGCTAGGACTTTGACTAAAACCATCACAGATTAATGACTGATGAGAGTAACACCACATCCTAAATTAACATGGATCAGTAATATCACTACAGTAGTTTGATAAGTCTTTGGGGAACCAAAAGCTCCTTATATCCCTTAAATCCTAAACATTTACTAACCACACTTATAAAGAAATAGACTAACTTTAATATAGGAGGAAATGATGCCAGGAATAAATACAATTGTTTTTTAAATCTTATGTGTTTATTTAATGTTGGAACCCCTCCAGCAGATGGTGTCCTAGGCAACCATCTGCTTCATTTATGGCCCGATCTAACTGGCCCGACCTTCATGTGCAGTATACTTGGTGGAGACTTAGGAGAAAAGAATTTTTAATAATTATTAGAAGTAACTATTTAAGACAAATATCAGAGTCAATATGATTGTAATATCTGTCAAACAGCAATGTGCAATGGCATAACATAATATTCATTAGATTATCTAGTGTACCTACCTAAAAGTACTCATGTTGGAATGGGTAAATGTGTGCCCTTCAAGCTAATGTCTCATTTATGGAACTCATTGCCTTTAGCCTGTTCTCAGGGACAAGTCGTCTTTGTATTGGAACAATGGGACCCTTGAACTTTACTGTTGCTTTTTACACTTTGTCTTTTTGGTAAACTACTTGATATAAAAGGTGATTAAAGCTATATACGGGTAAGGCTTGGTGAACTATTTCACTGAAGAAAACCCACTGAAATGATGTTCAAGAATACCAATTGACACAACAAAACAATTAGTTCCAAATGTTTTTTTTTATTTTTAACATGCCATTGTTTACATGTCCATGATACGCCTCATGCTCATAAACCTACTGCTGCTCACGCCCAGGTCCCTGAAGTTCCTGTACTCTCCGGGCCTCAGGTAGATCATGCTACCTCTGTACTGGGGCTGCTCGTACAGCAGCCAGTGGCCGTCCAACACCTGGCAGGACATGCAGTCGGACATGCGGTAGCGGTCCTGGATGTTACCGCAGTCTTCCATCACCTCGTGCATCTGACCTCCAAAGTTCTCCCTCTCATAGATCCGCATTCTGAATTGTCCTCTGTGCTGTTTGTGATGAAGACACAAAATGTCTCAATATCAAGATATATTCTCAGTCAGGATAAAGTTGTATGCTGCAAGTAATGTGTGTGAGTGGTGCGTTCATACAGTGAGAACACATACCATGGGAATCATGCGGCAGGACCTAATGCAATCTCTCATTCCCATCATGCTCATGTAGTCGGCGTACTCGCCTCTTCTCATAAAATACTGGTTTCCCATGAAGTTGGGACGCTCATAGACCATGACACAGCCACTCTCCACCCTGCAGGACTGACACCTGCTCAGGTAGGAGGTCATGTCAGAACAGTCACTGCTGGTCTCATAAGAGCGACCCTGGAAGTTCCTGTCCTCGTAGAAGATGATCTGAAAATAGACAAAAAAGAGGAAAAATTGGTTAAAGCTCTGCAGTACTGCAACTTTGATTGGAATCTGTCAGTCAGTTGGCGAGCTCAGTTCAACCACCTTGCCCATGGTCATCTTAGCGGTGTCAGTAGCTGTGCACTAGTGCTGGTCCTGTTTTAACCGTTACTTTTATACCTGACTCAACCCAAAGAATCTGTGAGTTCCATTGTGTAAATTCCTGACCCAGCAACATGTTATAGAGGCCTATAGAACACTGAGGGGCATGTCACACATCCATGTGACTGGATCCATGGGAAGACTTTAGAATGGATTTTTCCATTGGTCATGAAAACAAAGAGATTTTTCAGCAAGAATCTCTTTAAATGCCACAGGAGATTTTAAATGTAAATAAATCAGCTCCTAGATATGAGCTTGCCTTCCTGTCTGCTGCCTTACACAGCAATATAGGATTTATATATGCAGTGACAAGATGGGAGCTAGGATGTGTCCTCTACCTAGCATGAAAACATATATTGTATTATATTATATTATATTATATTATATTATATTATATTATATTATATTATATTATATTATATTATATTATATTATATTATATTATATTATATTATATTATTTACATGAATCACATACATGTATTATATTAACCATATTTTTTGGTGGACAGTTGTAGTTTTTGTCATCAGAGTGGATTGTAAGATGACACCCCTACAAACAACTACTATGGTTCAGTCCTAACCAACCGCTTTGACAATACTCACACGAGTGAATTCAGCTGACAGTCGGCCTCTTCTGTGTCGGCTCCTGCACAGTGCCGTCTGCACATGTAGTCCATTTGTTTGTCCACATAATGTATTGGAGTCCATTTGTTTGAAATTCTGGTGTGTGTGTGTGTGTGTGTGTGTGTGTGTGTGTGTGTGTGCCGTTGATTACCTAACAGTGGTTGGGTCCACTTCATTGACCCCTTGCAAATATCAACTTGTGAGGAATCACTGTTGCCAGATATCTAATAATTGTAGTATTTACATGATGTATATTATAAACACTTTTAAAGGGCCAAATATGCAATAAATTTTGGCATGTCTCTGCACCCGTTTAAAGTTTTGAGGGTTTTTAGACACCGACTCATCGGGAAAATGATGTCCACTCATAAGCCTCAGCTCAAGCTCAGCTGGGTGAGGGCCCCAGCTTTACTGCTGGTCAGTTCAGCAGGGCTCAGCTGGGTGTTTTGACCATACATTTAAGGGATTTCAAACTTTTTTTGCACTTTCTAAACTGTTCTGTGTGATTATTTTAAAGGGAAAAAAAGCACGTCATTGGGTGTGTGCCATATATAGCAAGAAAAGATATTATAGGGTGAAATATTGTTATCATTGGACTTCTAATTTCGGACAGTCTTTAACTTTTAAATCAAGCTAAATGAGATTAATGCCTTTTTCAATTTGCTTTTACTGGTTTCCGATGCAGTAAATACAGATTAGGGAAAATGTCTGGGAAGATATTTTTAAGATATATTATGAACAAACCTGATAGTTAATTTATCCACCTTTGCAAGAAGGAAAAGGGAGAACCAACAGCAACATGTTTGTGACATTTTGCATTTATATTGTGCATTTATTGATGAGAAAAGAGTGTAGGGGACAGGGGCATAGGGAAGTTTCTGTCCACTGTTTGGTGGAACAAACAATATTTGTGGTTTTTTTTACCCGAAGTCTCCAAAGTACCAGCAAGAAATGAAGCAAGAAATGAATGAGAAATGAAAATAGGTGGGAGGAAACATAATTTTTTGACCAAGGCAGAGCTTCCGCAGTCTACATAATGAAATTAAATGTTTAAAGATAGTCAGAAATTTGACACAAGGCAGGGCGAGGTTAATTTGAGGCCCTCAGTGGTTAGAGTGAAGCAGAGTTAGATCCTGGACAGCTTTAGACAGAAGTGAAAGTTTTAAGCACATCAACTTGAGGCTGGTGTGGAGACCAGTCAGCCGAAATGTGAACGTTGGGGATGTGAGTGACGAAAATCAGCTGGGACATTGACTGTACTCGTGCAACACAAACTGACCCTCTGCAATACTAAACTTTACATATCAACAATTTTCAGTGCGCGAGTTCAAATCATTTCACAAAATAATAATTCTAAAAATCACCACTTGTTGATGAATACTGACAATATCCCACAATGTCTTGATATGTGAGACTGATATTTATTCCCTCTTCTCTATTAAATCTCTAAACATTTTTTTTGGTTTTGAACCTTGTACTAGAATTCTGTTTCATTTTAAATTGTTTTTAAAGAGGAAACATTTAATACCACAACACAAAATTCTAAAATTACATTTTTTTTATTTAAATCACAAATTCTTATTAGCACATATCCATGATACGCCTCATGCTCATAAACCTCATGCCACTGACGCCCTGGTCCCTGAAGCTCCTGTACTCTCCAGGCCTCAGGTACATCATCCTGCCCCTGAAGTGGGGCTGCTCGTACAGAGCCAGTGGCCGTCCATCACCTGAGAGGACAGGCAGTCGGACATACGGTAGCGGTCCTGGATGCTGTCACAGTCGTCGGTCAGCTCGTTCATCTGACCGCTGAAGTTCTCCCTCTCGTAGATCCTCATCCTGAACTGGCCTCTGTGCTGTTTTGCATAAACACATCAAAATTTAAATCTCAGAATTATGTAGAATATTATATGGACGTTTTGAGGTAGAGACCTACCATGGGAATCATACGGCAAGACCTGATGCCACCAGTCAGTCCCATCATGCTCATGTAATCGGCGTACTCTCCCCTCTTCATGAAGTACTGGTTTCCCATGAAGTTGGGTCTATCGTACACCATGAAGCAGCCGCTCTCCACCCTGCAGGACTGACACCTGCTCAGGTAGGAGGTCAGCTCAGAGCAGTCACTGCTGGTCTCATAGGAGCGACCCTGGAAGTTCCTGTCCTCGTAGAAGATGATCTAAAACAGAAACATTAAATAATTTTTTAAGTCAAAACACAAATTATTTCCCCCCTACAAATTTGCAAGAAACATAATTGTTAATGGTTTCACTTCTTTCCTACCTTTCCCATGTTGAATGTCTGTTTTACAGTCCTCCCAGAGAACGAATGAGCAGATCAGTTCAGTTTGATACTCTGCCGTCTGGGTCAGGTGCATTTATACCTGGTCAAAGACAAAGACTGTGGCCTCTCTATTGTGCATAGTCCTGACGTGGCAGTATATTATAGAAGCCTAAAGAAGTTTGAGTTGCTTATCCATACAAAATTGGGGTCACAACCTTTGGGTAGAATTTTCTCTCTAAAAATGGCTTGGGAGTTTATTGTTTTGGGGAGTTGTAAAAAAACACAATAATCCACAACAGACGATTGGTGTTAAGTGTACCTATTTTTGTAATGTATCTGGTCACTTGTTCTGATTTCACCACCTAATCAGACAGTATAGAAGGTTTTTATTGAAAAAAGTTGCCAATGTTGCCCGAACGACCTTAGTGTCCTCAGCGAGTAGAGGTGACTTTGTTTCTTTCTTCTTCAGAAGAAAAACTTTGTGGATTTGAAACTAGGGAAACCAAAAATCAATAAGGGCATGAATCCAGAAATATAAAATCTGAAATATGATCATAATACAGAAGGGTTTAAAAGGGTTTATTCAAAATCAGCTAAATAAAATTTTAAAAGGTTTTTTGAGTCTAGACATTTGTATTGAACCTTTCTGGTCATCTTTAGCCACTCAGCGATCGGTCCAGCAACCGTCATGTCTCTAATCTTTTAGTAAAGAATGCATTGAAACTACATTTCCATTTGCAAGTCCTGCAAATATACATTCTGCAACAAATACCAGTTATTCTTTGACACCAGGGTGTTGTTTCATTACCACCAGTTTTTGGATAATTCTGCTGCATGCTTCCCTCTTGTAGCACAAAGCCTGTATTCCACACAAACCTGCATGGGGACGCTGCGTCTCCACCTTTCTGTAGAGGTAGCAGCCTCAACTGGACAATCTTTAACAGATGTGTTCCGTTCAGTTCTGTTACTCATGCTGCATTTATGCCAAAGGTGAAAAGGTGTGTTCTGAAAAGTATATTTTACGTTGAAAGACAATTTTTAAATGTTTACTGCTTTTGCTCATTGCTTTTACTTACTTTTACTAAAAGAAACTCCTACTCCCACTACTAATATTTATTATAAAATAAATAATAATAATAATAATAATGATAATAATAATAACAACAACAATAATAATAATAATAATAATAATAATAATATTAATCATCATCATCATCATCATCATCATCATCATCATCATAAATCTGTCTATTGTGAGTTCTGTCATACACGCTTGGGTTTTTTTTGTTTGTTTGTTTTGTTGTGTTTTGTTTCTCTCCTAATGTCCTCTTAATTAAAGTGTTCCTGCCCCATCTGTATGATGAGGTTGCTTGGAAACATTTCCAACCAGCCTTCGATATGCAGGCAGCTGCTGAGGGTTCAGTAATTTGTCTCTCATTTGTTTAAAATACCCACTCTGAGGGACGTCATACATGGAATTATACTTTTATTCATTCTTTATTGATATTCTTTGGTTACATTCTTTCAAGCACAAGCCTTTAGCAGGAGTCCATGATCCGACGGATGGAGCCGATCCTCATGTCCATGGGGCCCATTCCCATGTCTCTCATGCTCCTGTACTCTCCGGGCCTCAGGTACATCATCCTACCTCTGAAGTGGGGCTGCTCGTACAGCAGCCAGTGGCCGTCCATCACATGTGCAGACTGACAGTCAGAGATACGGTAGCGATCTTGAATGTTGTCACAGTCGTCCATCAGCTCGTTCATCTGGCCTCCGAAGTTCTCCTTCTCATAGATCCTCATTCTGAACGGACCTCTGTGCTGTAAAACGACAAGATCATTTTGGCTTAACTTCCTTTAAATTCTGCTTTAAATCAACTTTTTTCTGAGACTTGTAAATGTCCAATCACAAACCACCACAAAAGCTTATACCATGGGGATCATGCGGCACGAACGGATGCAGTCGCTCATGCTCATCCCCATCAGGCGCTGGTTGTCAGGGTACTCTCCCCTCCGCACCAGCATTTGGTGACCCATGTAGTTGGGCCGCTCATAGACCATGAAGCAGCCGCTCTCCACCCGGCAGGAGTTGCAGCGGCTCAGGTAGGAGGTCAGCTCTGCACAGTCACTGCTGGTCTCATAGGAGCGACCCTGGAAGTTCTTGTCCTCATAGAAGATGATCTGAAAATAATTATGCAAATGAAGGGTAATATTAAGTTAATTTTAAATCATTACACTGAAATATATTTGCTTAAAAAGCCAGCATGAAAGAGTATCTCACTCTGCCCATCCTGGTGTCCAGTTCTTTCCCTGATTGCTCTGGTACTTTGCCCAGCCATACTCTCACTTTTATACCCATCATGATAGTCAAATCATCTATGGAGCTATTGTTTTGAAAATCTGACTCAGCGGTACTGCATACGGGGCTATAATGTTTGTTAAATCGCTCTGTAAATGGTTATTATCCCCCACTGTATGCACCTAGTGCAGTGCCAACAGTGGCAGCTTAGCCCTGCTGTGGTGTGACAGCAGCAAATGTATCAGCTGGGATTCTTTGTGCTGTCAGTTATACATCTATAGGAACCAAATCCACACAAACAATATCTTACAACATATATGCTGTCTATATTGTAAATAGTCAGAACGTAAAATGTTTATACAAACTTTTAGGCAAAATAAGAGAGAAAATTAATGCAGTACCTTCACATTTTAAATTCACACACAAAACCTCCACCACAATTCACTTTAATCAAATGATTTGAGACCAACTTTATCTGATAATAACTGATACTATTATAGTCTCTTTCTCTCTTCCTCTTTCTCTCTATCTATCCATTTATCAATCTACTGGAAAGATGCAACTGCTTTTCTGAATGCTTTCCCAGCTCATAATCTATCATCTATTAGGCCATTGTGAATTTCATATAAATAAATATTTGTGGAGATATCAAATCCTTTTTCATTGGTGAGGGAGGTCATACTTGAAACTAGGGCACACAGCAAATACCATGGTGGAACAGTAACTTTCTGGATGGCACACTAAAAGGTGACGCTTACACACCCCTGTTGGCAGAGGGCTCAGGGTCAACACAACATCCTGTTTTTAACTACTGGTAGGTTTAGCACACTTGTTGCCACAAAATAACCAAGAGCATCCACCATTGGGGGTGTATTCAGGAGGACACATTCCTCTGGAGCTAAGTCTTCTTAGCAGCAAAAAAAAAAAAAAAAAAAAAAAAAAAAAAGTTTCGGAATCTGTAAGGAAGGCCTTTGCTCCTAACAGAATATTGGAAACAGGTTTGAGCAAAAGTACTCAAATGCAAGAAAAATAAATTTAAACATATATCAGTTTTAGTATACTTTATTTATTTACATTTATCTTTTTTTGGAAAAATTTTGATTTTTCCTAACAAAAAGGCAGAAAACTATGGCCACAAATGTGAACCTCGTTACATACTAATCATCTACATTCCAAATATTTTGTTCCAATTTAACATGATTTTGTTCTTTAAAAGTTAGTGTAAAGCAGACAAAATTATTTATAGATCTAAAAGTAGCCCACCTTTACCCATTTTTAAAAAGCTTCAGGACGCTTGCATATAAAAGGTCTACATTTAAAAAACATTTTTTGCAACATACTCTTTTTAAATTGAAGCCCATATATCAGCTTATATCTCATTAGGGCATATATATACTGTATATATATGTGTGTAATTTGAAGCTTATGATGTCTCAAAAGTGTGATAAAACTGTAACATGTGTTCTCTATGTTCAATGGGGAAGGAGTGAAGAAAGAAAAATAGTGATATGATCCCATTAGGTGCTGTTTGATTACTTTTTATTTTCTTTTTTTATTTTTTCAAAAGTAACTCAAAGTTGCCTTAGCAGGAGTCCATGATACGCCTGATAGAGCTGAGCCTCATGCCGCTGAATCCCACATCTCTAATGCTCCTGTACTCTCCGGGCCTCAGGTACATCATCCTGCCCCTGAAGTGGGGCTGCTCGTACAGCAGCCAGTGGCCGTCCAGGACGTTGCAGGACTGGCAGTCGGACATGCGGTAGCGGTCCTGGATGTTGTCGCAGTCGTCCATCAGCTCCTGACTCTGACCCTGGAAGTTCTCCCTCTCATAGATCCTCAGCCTGTAAGTGCCTCTGTGCTGTAGATGAGATGAGGAAAAAGTAGAATTTTCCCAACTGTTGCCTTTAACTGTTTCAAATGTTCAAATACCAATTGAGCTTGTGTTGCTATTATTCGCTATAAAATTCATATATACACTGCAGGAATCTTTGTATTTGGAATCTATCACAGTGTTCAGACAGACAACTTATTTGCACACGCTCAGGTGTAATATGTATAAATTGTAGCATGTTATGTGGCTCTGCACTATAATAAATCATCTTACTATACGGTGTGTGAATTATGTTATGTACCATGCCTATTATCTATGATATGTATCCATAATACTAATAAGGCAAGATGTCGGGAAGGTTGCATACTTGAGGAATGAGACGGCAGGATCGGATAGAGTCGCTCATGCCGAAAGATATGTAGTCAGAGTATTCACCCCTGCGGAGAAAATACTGGTTTCCCATGAAGTTGGGACGGTCATAGACCATGAAGCAGCCGCTCTCCACCCTGCAGGAGGAGCACCTGTTCAGGTAGGAGGTCATGTCTGAGCAGTCGCTCATGCACTCATAGGAGCGACCCTGGAAGTTCTTGTCCTCATAGAAGATGATCTGGAAAGAAAAAGAGAATTAGATTAGCCTCATTTGTTGACACAAAAAAGTGTTTCTGCTCCACTCTCCACACACCTTGCCCATGTTTGTTGCTGTGTGCTGTGGGAATCTGTCCAAAGCCCTGCCGCTGCCAGGCCGCTTTTATACTTTATAGGCATTGTTGCAAGGTTTTGTCATTCAAATTCTCTGGAAGCTGATGAATAAGCAGCTCTGTGATCACTGTTAATTTCATTTGTGCCATCATGATTCAGACCAAACACGGGGGAAATGAGTGGAAAGAACAAGAGACGGGGCTGAATTTGGATTGTTTATTTTACAGTCCAAGGGACAAGAATGAATCATTCTCAACCTTTTGGTTGTTTGGCGTGTTTATTTGAACGTGATCCACTGGGAGACAAAAAGCACAGAAATCATTTTAGGCCTTACACCGTTCTTAGTTTAGAGTAAACAAGTTTAGAACTGCTGCATCCTTTTTGTTTGTTTCCCTCGATGACTGACGTAGAGACACTCCTGCATCGTGCTTTGAAAATAAATCATTTAGAATAGTTTGGAATAAAGCCATAACAATCTAAAACCCCATAAAACATCCCTTTGCTTCTGTCAGTGAAAATGACTGTTGGAGAGGAACTGCCTCACCGCCCTGGAATTACTTGATGATGTGACTGTAGCAACAAGCAAAATGAATTATTCCGAGCTTCCTTTTCAGACAAAACACAGCTCAAGTACAAGTCCTGCTGTTTTCAGCCATCTCAGCAACCCTTGATTGCATTTTCTGTCGATGTAACTGTGTCTAAATTCCAAAGGTCGGTCCTAACTATGTTATAAAATTCTAATGGAATTACTTACAAAACCTTTTCCTCAGCCATTAAACGGAAGTGCTGATGCAGACCAAGTATAAAGGCATCCATTGTAATAACAGGGGTAAATTAATGTCACTATTGGCACTTCTTTGATATGTGAGATCATCACCTGAGAACAAAGGGAAATCAAACTTGACCAAACCATTTTGCTGATATGCAAATCAAACTAATTAGGATGACAATAGCTTTCTGTCATCTGCACATTCTGCACTTTGATATAAACCAGGCAGCACAGCTTCAGCTGGGTGGGAGGCAAAGCAGCCACTTAGCAATGGGGAAGGTGAGGAGAAAAAACTAGTGTTAATGTCTGTAACTCTCATTTATGTGGTTATGCTGCTGTGTTTAAAGGTTGGCATGGTGGCCTGCATGAATTCTTTTGTTTTTGGTTTGTGCAGATCGTGTTTTTCGAGGATAAGAATTTCCAGGGGCGCAGCTACGAGTGTGCCACCGACACTCCTGACCTGCGCACTTTCTTCAGCCGCTGCAACTCCATCAAGGTACAGAGTGGCTGCTGGCTGCTGTACGAGCATCCCAACTACACTGGCAACCAGTACATTCTCAGCCACGGGGAGTACCCTGATCACCAACAGTGGATGGGCTTCAACGACAGCATTAAGTCATGCCGCGCAATCAAAAATGTAAGCTTGCCGGTCGGAAGGAGATTGTGAGTTCACACTGCTTTTCACATTCTGATTGGGATAAAAAAAAAAAAAAAGCTCTCGCACAGGCGTTAAAGACCCTCTGAGACAAATTAGAATAACAACATGATACATTTTATCTCAGCAGAGAGGACCAGCGTCTGCAAAATACCTCAGAGGGCACCAACCAAACATTAATGAGTCAAAGCCTGACCGAGAGATAGCGGGCTCACTGTTGGGGCAGCACATTACACATCAGTCATGGGACAGCCTGCAGACAGCATTCCTGATACACGATTCAAATAGATGAAAACTGGAAAGAGAGAAAGCAAATTGCTACGTATAAATGTATTAATACTGTTTTTTAATTATTTGTCTAAGGTGTATGGAAAGTCCTGGAAGATCAGATTTTATGATAAACAGGATTTTGGAGGCCAAACAGCAGAGTGTGTCGTAGACTGCCCATCGGTTTACGAGACCCTCAAGCTGCGTGAGTTCCACTCCTGCGTGGTGATGGACGGTGCGTGGGTGCTCTACGAACAGCCCAACTACCACGGGCACCAGTACTTCCTGGAACGTGGCGAGTACCACAACTACACGGACTGGGGCGCAACCTCTCCTGCTGCTGGATCCTTCCGGATGATCACAGATTTTTGAGGTTCGCGGTCAGTTTCGCAGACACTAAAAAAGTTATACAATTGTTAAAAGTCTTCAGTGTAGCCAAAGAAAAAAAATCAGTTTGGTCCAAATGTATGAGTCTCAACCTGACTTTAGGTATTCCAGAAAAGTGCTGGGAGCCCTTTTGTCTCCCACCTGATAATTCCTCAAATCCGCTATCTATACAAACCTTGTATTACAATTAAAATAAATCATGCATGCTCTGTCTTTTGTCTCTGAGGATTTCTTTTATTTTTTTTTTTCACCACATAGAAAACTAGTGCATACATATGTACCAACCTGACCTACTATACTAAGCCTTTAGTATTACTAAGTAACAGTGTAAAACAGGCTTGGAGGTGTGATCAGTTACTAAAATGACGTCTTTGCAGTTGTGTGAAGTTGATGGCATCGTCATTACGTTTTAAACTAAATGTAACAGGGGCAAAAACAGTCCGTGACAGGAACAGATTGGTCAAAGGTCCCACCTCAGAGTCTTCCAAATGAGCAGGGGGGCAAAAGTTTAGCACTTTTTGCAAGAGAGAAATAAACTGGGTTTACTTTACAGAACAGTTAATCCATAGGTGACAGCTTTTAAAATTAGTTGCCAGTAACAAGTAGCTCTATTACTACCACTACTACTGCTAATATTAATGCCATTATTTTGTAAAAGCTTTTTTTTCCTGAAAGTATCGTTATGGGAAATACAGTGTTAGTCATAAATAAAGTCATGAATAGACTTCCAGTGATCAAAAATAGGCTGCAACATTACATCTATCCTAATTTGAAAGGTGTGGCTATGTGCCTTATGGCATTTCCTCCTTATATTCAAATGTGTCCCGAATAGCTGCGGTGTGATCTTCTGTCAGCTGACTGTGCAGGGGAGTGTGGATGAAGCCTCAAGTGGAGCCTCACATCATCACTGCACCACAGGCGCTTCAACAGTTTACCACACTGCCATGTGGCCATCAGCCAGCATCACCCTGCCTCTGCGTCCTGAGAAAGGCAGATGGATTAATCGGGACTGGACACAGTTTGTGGAACCAGCCGCTGGCAGAGCAGACGCTCACCTGTGGCAGCCGTGGCTGCTATGAAGCTGAGCAGATTTTAAGACAATTGCAGCATGCGCCATTGTACACATATAAATGCTGAGCTCATTAAAATGACAATGACATCCCCTGGCAGTGTATTTGAGTGTGCCCACATTCTCCACATATATATAAAACAGGATGAGGCCTGGAGGCAATATTCTCTATGTAAAAGGGTATTTTTGAAAATTTGGTCTGAAGCTAAAGGATGGACGTTGTGGGAAAGGTAGGAAGCAACAGGTCTTCCTTTGACTAAAAGAACTTGTTTTTCTTATATTTTAAGACTATTTGACATGGGTAAAAACTATTCTTAAATAAAAAGGACCTAAATGTGGTGAGTGGCCTGTTGTGCAGTGCATCCGTGTCACCGCTCGTGTGTTTGCAGATTGTGTTCTATGAAGACAAAAACTTTCAAGGTCATTCTTTTGAGTGCAGCAGCGACTGTCCTGAGCTCATCACCCACTTCCGCCGCTGCAACTCTGTCCAAGTGGAGAGCGGGGCCTGGGTCCTCTATGAGAGGCCTAATTACCTGGGTTACCAGTACGTGTTGACCCAGGGAGAGTACCCGGACTACCAACACTGGATGGGATACAACGACAGCGTCAGGTCCTGTCGGCTCATACGAAATGTAAGTCCAACAGTTTTAAGTTTTCAGTTTTAAAACAACTTCTATCTATGTTAGGTTAAGCTCTCAGTCAGATTGCTTGCACAGTAACTGGCAGAGGCTCCTCTAATCTTTGCTTCGCAGACTTCCAGTGTGTTCAAGATTCGGGTGTACGAGCGCCCTGACTTCAGTGGCCAGATGTTGGAGAGCACAGAGGATCTGAGGGATCTGGCCGATTACTGGCATCGCCATGAGGTTCACTCAGCGCAGGTCCTGGATGGCGCCTGGGTCTTTCATGAGCTCTCCAACTTCCATGGACGACAGTACCTGCTGGAGAAGGGGAAGTACCGGCGCTTCACAGAGTGGGCAGCCATGAACCCCAAAGTTGGCTCCTTCCGCTGTGCTGTTTAGTCTCCGGTTCATGTTTTCCATTGGTCTTTACGGAGTGTAATAAAGTGCTTTGCTCAGTACAAACATTCTTCCATGTATTGGAAGTATTTTATTGTATTCTTCCATGAGGACAATGTAGTGACAATTACAATTATTAACAAAAAGTATGAATAATTAAAAAAAAATTTTTCGTGTGTGTGTGTGCTGCATCAGAACTAAAATGCTGTGGGTGAGCAGGCTCGTGTGGAGTTTTAAGCACCAGACTACGGTAATAGAAAATGTTGAATAATATTGCATACTGATGGAGTTATTGAGAAATATCCTTACATTATGTATATTATATGAAAAGAAACAATCAGAGCCGCGCCACAGCCCGTCTTGTTTATAAATAGCTCACTATGAGTTTGATGGGGGGTGTTTTTACAGATGCGCCGGTTATGTGAGAAAAGTGTAGCTGTTACATTTAGTTCAACTTCAAGGAACCAATACTACCAATATTATACAATAGGGCGCAAATCAGTGTTTTATTCTAGACAGATTTTTGTAAGGTCTTATTGAAAGTCCATGTTTGTACCTTCAACTGAACCTGAACTAGACCAAACAAGAGAGCTGAATAGAAGTGATGAGTCGGGAGCTGTGGTACACAGCAGCATGTGACGGTCGCTCCTGAACGTTGGCATAGAGCTTTCTCCTACCCTGAGCTGATGGGACAGGGGTCAGCGAGCTCAGCTAAACCTCCAAACAAAAGGCCTGCAGGTTGCTGATGACTCAGGGAGATTTAGAAGCTGCTGCTAGTGCTGACGCCAGGTTGGGGAAAAAAGTGACAAACCCCAACAACACAAACGCACTTGGACAGCACACACTCCCAGCTGCAGCTATTCATCCTCAAAGCCTCTTTATTTACTGCCATTTCACTCTCTGACACTTTCACTAAATATTGTAGATATAGTCCAGCTGTTTCAGCAGGAACATAAAGCGTTAGTGTGCACCGTCGTGTGGGTGATATTTAGAACTGCAGCTCATCAATGTCTCTCTCTCTCTTTCTCTCTCTTTCTGTCTCTCTCTCTCTCTTTCTCACACACTCACACACACACACACACACACAAACACAAGTTGATTTAAGTTGCTGTCAATTCAATACTATATATAAAATTGGTTTTTCACCACACTACATTTATCATCACATCACATAATAAATTGATTTCTGAGCAGTGAAACACTGGGTTTTACACTTTCCACAAGCTATCCGTTATACTGGGTAAAAAGTAGTTCTCACTTAAAAAAACCTGAACTCTATTATCAAGTATTCATCAAGCCGGTGCTTCAATACCTTGTTAATCATAGACCGACCAGCCATACTTTAGATTGGACCTGTTCAGACAGCACATTTATAGATGCCTGACTTGACAGGGGTCTGGGGGATTTGGAGGCCAGCAGCCAGGAAATAACGTTTTTACACAAAGTAATAGTCTGTGATCATGCTTGGATAGGTGGTGAATGTCAGAGTAGTATCCCCATAGATATTAGGATCTGCAGCTTTATAATCCCCAAAAACAAAACAACTACCATGCACTGTGTACTCTGTTACCTTTAAATCAGAACCAGCAATAATTTATTTAGAAATCCAAGCTACAATTGGTGGGGAAGCATTCCTATTCATGGAAATAATCTGTATTTCATAGCTGGACAAAATAAATTTGCTCTCAGTCTTTGACATCCTGTTGTCCTCTGAGCAGTCCCCCAACAAGGAGGTCGTGTCTCTGTGATGTGGCTTTGTTCCCATGACACCTGCAGTTAGCCAATAATCTCACAGCCTTGGTGACACATCTATCACTTCAACACACCCTTTTTTTCTTTTTTTTTTTTTTTTTTCCAGAGGATTCGCCTCATGCAGCTCACTTGCATATGGCCCTGCTGGGTCCTTTAGTTGAAGCTCATTTCTTTGGAGGGTAAACATAGGGGGGAAAATAAAAATAAAAATTAGAATGATACAAATTACAATGCAAAAAATGTTTACAATTACAACATTTTACCACTTTATCATATAGTGGTGATCATCTGATGAACACCACACATCGGCATGCATGAGGCCGGTAATGCACACCTAACGGCCGATAAATACCCAGACTCTATTCTTGGCTGTCATATTTACCAAACGAGGTGCTACTATGTTCTGACTATGTACGGTAGGTTGCACACATTTTTGTTGGTTCTCCTTTTCTTTTTTGCTATTCTGAAAAAGTAAAAGATGAAAATAACCATAATAATACAAAAGCAAATACCTACTTAATTAGTAATCTAAATTATTAGATTGTAAAGTACATTATCCCATCAGTCTTAAATATAATTCTCCTTCTTAAATTTACAAAGTTATCTAATCATTAAAACATAAATACGCAGTTTCCAGTTAATTATTTTTTAGTCTAAATCAAATAATAATGACTTTGTTTTATGTCAAGTCTCCTGGGTTTTTACCGTTTATTTTACTTTTTCATTGTTAACCACCAGATGGCAGAACTGTACACACTAACAAACGAGGTGAAGAACAGTGAAGAATAATGACACGAATGGATTTTGTCTTCTTCCATAATTCAGTGACAAAAATCGTAACATGGCAACACGAGGAAAGAAAATTCTGGGACTTTAACAAACATTCTGATGCAAATTCATACTGCTGAGAGCTGTAAAAGATTCTTTACAATATGTAAATATAGGCAGTCATTACATAAAAAAAATCATATTACATGATCTTAGTGCATAATCCAAGATCTGTGAACATGGATTCTTTTCCCCTTTGCAACCAGCCCTCCTTTGTTCCTGCGTGCACAGATTGTCTATGTTTGAACTAAAGTCTGGTATGGCATCAAGCTAGGTGAAGGGGGGTGGGGGGCATCATTGCCATGGAAACCCATCTCCCTCTGTTTCTGTATGATCTGATACAGCATCCATTTAAAAACCTGAAAGCAATATTATTGCAGACAAGCATGCATGCACAACAGACAAATATATTTGTGGAAATTAAGCTGCCACATCAATGCAGGAAGGGTGGACATCTCTTCAAACCACATGAAAAGTTCTTTGACAACAGTTATTTTTTTATTTAATAGCACACTGTTACATAAATCGTTTATGCTTCACGTTTTAGGCAAAAAGAGTGAAAAGGATGCATTTTAGGAAGTATAACATGTGCAGGAGTTGATTCCATTTTTGTCGTATAGGACTCCGTCAGATATTTGTCACTGTTCAAGATATTGGTTGTCTGATGAATTCATTTTTAGATTTAATTATTAACAGAGTAGGGTGTGTTTATAATTGTTTACACAGACGAAGGTGGTGTCCTGCACTTAATCACAACGCCTCCAACGGAGATGAAACCCAAAACGTTTCCAAAACCTCCTTCAGGACAAAAATCCCACAGATGGCTTTAATCTGTACAGCACCTCCATTCTCCATGTGAGCCAATATAAACAAGGCTTTATGACAGATGAGGGGGAGGGCGAGAAAGACTGCAGTGTATCTAACACACACTAAGCAGGCCATGTATGCACACACATGCACAGAAATAGGATGGTGCTGCCTGTCCGTGAGTGTTTACACTGCAGTATGAGGGGGATCCTGGGAGGCAGCTATTTTTAGCTCTGGTTTCATCATTCCTCTCTTTCTGCCCTGCATACAGCTGCAGACTGCTGCTGCATTCTAATGAGGAGGATGGCTGATTTATGCCGGAGAACACTTTCCTCTGAGGGATGTGACGACTTCGGCATTTCGATGTTTCAATACAAACCGTTTAGAAAATTAGCCTCATCTGTGGAAAAGTCCATTTTTGTTTACTCTCATTTCATTTAGAGATTAGTGTCAGCTTTTTAAATACTGGCTCACACGCTTTAGGTTATAATAATACAGCTTTTGTAAAAGGTATACAAAAACTATTGCAAAAAAGGTGTGATTGCACAATAATGACCAGGCATTATTTTGTCTAACTGATAGTGTTGTGTTCTCTTTGAAGGCACATTGTCATGAAGACAGCCCAAAAAACCCCAGCTCATGCTGGAATCAGTGGTTCCCAAAGCAAAGTCTAATGATAGTTCCCACGGAATGGAAAATGGACATAGCTGGGATGAACTTGTATTTTCCTTTTTCGTTCCCTCATGTTTGTTTTTGAACAGCCGGCTTTGGCACTTCTCTTACACATCATGAGATTTGGATTTGCTTTGTTATTACAGGATCTATTCATAGAAATGTAAACTAAGATTTGCTTTAAAGCAGCACACTGTGGTTTGTTTGGAGAGTCTGGGTTACGTCAGCGTGCTGAGTTTCAGCCAGAAAGCAGAAGAACTACTGTAGATACAGAGACTCTGGGTCCACAGTCCTCCCTGCAAACAAATATGTTGTTGAATCCTCCAAACATCAGTGTCTTTAATAGAGATATTCCATTTTCAAAGTCATTCAAAATTCCTCCTCACAGGAGCCCATTAGAACTGCGCATCCATAATTTAGGACGGTGGTCAGCATCCCAGTACAAGGCCTGCACACCAGCAGGGTCCTCTGGTGTGATCCTACAGGGATCCAGAGCTCCTCATCTCTGCCTGAACTGAGGCCCTCGGGGTTGCTGCCTCTGCTCCAACAGCCTGATCGATGACAACCCACACATGAAGGATGAGATGT
>CAAE01014695.1:227722-244848 GCA_000180735.1 Tetraodon nigroviridis | reverse complement strand
TTAGGGTTTGAGTTTGGGTTAGGGTGTGGGTTGGAATAAAGGTTTCAGTTAATCCCAATCCAAAACCCAACCTTAAATGCAACTCTAACCTTACACTAACCCAGGGGTGGGCAAACGTTTTGATTCGTGGGCGACAATGGGTTCTAACATTTGACAAAGGGGCTGGACCAGGAGCAGATGGAGTGCTTCTTTGGTACCCCACCTCATTGGAGAAAAAATACACATCTTGGGATGTGGAGAAAACATGTGATTTAATTTCAAATGAAAATGAAGAAAAGCATTACAATAAACTATCTGACTTTGGAATGAGTCTCAGAACACTGAAAATCAAATGAAAAAATGTGCCTTTTTTAAAATTACTGTCATTTAATTTTTTTCAAGTTCAGCGGGCCGAATTAAAACGTTTAAGGGGCCGCATGTGGCCCCCGGGCTGTAGTTTGCCCATGTCTGAGTTAGACTGTTAACCACAGGCCCAGTCATCCCACACAAAACCCTTCACTTCATCCTTTCACTCTTGATAGCTACTGAAGTTTTTTCGTCCATTTTTTTTAGGTTGGAAAAAAATGACATGTCAACTAATGTCACGTAATTTAACTCATCTCGAAAACGTCAACCTGATCTGGGGTCCTGCCTTTCTTTTGGGTTCTGATGGCTTTTATCGCAGTATGCACGATAACATTGTGAAATAATATTGTGAAACACTGTAGAGTTCAGTTAGGTCAGTTTTTGGTGTGTTGCTGTTTTTAAATGTTTGTTAAGATCCTCATATTCATAAGTTTTAAAAGTGCTATCTGAAGATTATTACTTTCATCAATGTCACATGACAGCCAATGTTTATCTGACTGTGTGATTTCAAAATAAGTTAAAATGGATTGTAAATAGATTTAAATGACATTTTAAAGAAAAAAATAAATAAAAGACCAAGAAAACCAGATTTGATTTTGGTGATGTTTTCTGGATTCTGGAAGAACTTTGGTCTTTGATTTTTCAAAGGTCAGGTTAGCTGCAAAACTCAAGGTTGAGGTTAGGTGATTGCTGAAGTACACAGTACAGAGTATATTATCATTATTATTATTATTATTATTATTATTATTATTATTATTATTATTATTATTATTATTATTGCCTTTGCAAATGCAAGGAAAAAAATTATGCTTACTGCTACAGTTTACCACTCTGACCAGAAAAAGTAAAGTGTCTTAACCTCAAATTCTTTCAAAAAATTATCAACTAGGTGTTTTTAGTTTTTATGCTTTTCATGCTTATTTTTTATTCTGTTTGCTCAATATATTATATATATATATTTATGATTGATATGAATGTCTATTGTCAGTCTAAACCTTGTTTATCCCGTTTTCTCCCCCCCCCCTCTCTCTCTCTCTGTGTTTTTCTCCCCCCAACTAAAACCCAGGTCCAAGAAAGAGGAACTCTCTCTGCCCCAGCCCCCACCATACCTAATATTTGCAGTACAGCACTGTTCCTGAACACTAATCTGAAAACTAGACAAACCTGCTCAGTTCAACATCTGTTGACTCAGTCATTTCCCTTTCCACCTACTGTTCCCTTTAAATCGAAAGAAAAGTTAGACTCACATTCCAGTTTGGTCCCATAACTACCAAAGGACCATCACCAGCATCAGACCCTGCAGCACCCCCACACACTCACACACACAGAGCCCCTCCTCTGGGCTTCAGAAATGGGTGACAGGAGCTGGGTGTGTCTGAGCCCAGCTGAGTTTGCCCAACTACAACAATACAGTGAATGTGAGTACACACTGTTGGCCTTTCTTTAAAGACCAATGATGCTCATACACACTCTTGCTTTGTTTGCAAAGGCAAATTTTGTGGTCTCTGATGTATTTGTTAAAGACTAGACATGAAAAGCCTGTGAAGTGAATCTGTGCATAAAGTTATACTGTCTTCATAAAATGAAGTGTATATAAGTAATGGATTGATTGTTTAAAGCATAGATAGTTAAAAAAATATTCAATCCCACAGAAAGATGTTTGCTGATGTGTTGGATTTACTTCTTTCTCTTTGCTAGAAATTTGTTAGTCAAAAGAGTGTCTATCTTTGTTTCCTGGTGAACTCATTTGTTGTCATAGTGCATGAATAGAACGTGGTTCTCCCATGCAAACAGTTTTGTTGACCTCTGCGCTCATTTGTGATCCATGGGAAGTAAAGCAGTAAAAAAAAAAAAAATACACCGTTTATATTTTTTTTAGCAGTTCCTTATTTGACAATATTTTGTTGCACCTGTAATAGCAGAATGAAGGTGACTGAGGTTCCACCCTATGGGGCTCCATCTGTAGGGGACGGCTGGGAGTCTGATTCGAGTTGCAGTTGCAGACCATTAGAAATTCCTACTACTAGTGCCTCTCTGGAGATGTCCCATGCATGGACAATAATGCAAGGGGTTTAGGACTCGGAGGCACACAGACGCCTCCCTGTGTTTTGTGTAGACATTTAGGCAGATCTCTCAGGTATGCGGGGCCAAAGCACCAACTTAGAAATGCCCAGGCGTCCAGTGGAGTACACCAGTCAGTTTCAGACCCTGTCCTCTGAGAGAGCATGACACTAGCTGGCTTCAGGAAAACCCTTTTTCATGATTGATGTGCATGATGATCTGGATGAGCTTATCACCCTGGCTGTCAAACTATACAAAAGGCTGATGTCAGAACTCCCCTCTGGAGGTCTCCCTGGTGAACAGCGAGCAGTCTGGTGGGGATCTAGTAGTGAGGGTCTACAGGCCCGTGAAGGCACCAGTGCTGCCCCTGTCCTTGCCCTGACATCTGTCAAACAACCCCTCCTCTGGTCCCCATGCAGCCGCTAAAAGTACAAGGTCAAGACCCATTTTGCTGAAGTATCCCTCCTTGTCCAGCTGGCAGTGTGGTTCTTTCTTATTGGATGGATAAAGATAACAAGAGTCACCCATCGTTGTGAGATACCGATGATGACAAATATTGCTTCTGAACAGCTACAGGACAAGATAAACGCTGATAGTGCAATTAAAATGCTGTGGGCCTCATGCGGTGACAAAAGGACTCAGCTTTTTTTCTTTCTTTCTTATCCAGACTCCTCAAAGAAGCTAAAGGATGTGCTGGATGAGTTTCATGGTGAAGGAATTCTTTCCAAATACAACCCTGAGCAGGTATGTCCGCACATGTATGATCTCTTATTCATTTCTGTTCTGTTCAGGACCATTAGGTCTCCAGGACTCACTTCAGTGTCCCAACTTTAGGGCTCCGGTAACTTGTTAGCAGTTATCAGAACTGAGCATTTTTATTTATAGTGTTTTTACCGTCCAATCATAAAAAAATCCTTCACGTGTAGACGGTGTTGGTTGTAGTTTTTGAAAAACACATCTCCCTTTCCTCTCCTCCTGCTGTAAGCTTTTCTTCAGGATTGTTTTGCGAGGTGATAAATAACCCGACTGGACATTTGGTGCCACGTGAACCAGACGGGGTGTTGGTGTGCCCTCTCTGACACCACACTGTCCACTGGCGCCGCACCGAACACTGGTTCTGTCATCTGTGTGTGTGTGTGTGTGTGTGTGTGTGTGTGTGCGAGAGAGAAAAAAAAGATGTGCACAGTGTTATGAGTAATGTGTCTAATATTGGGTCCTTTATTACAGAATTTTTTAAAAAGAATAGTCCTTTTTCTTCTATTTAAACTTTTTTTTTGCTCTGTGTAGATGCTGGTTAACTATTAAAATGATCACAGATAGACGATCATAAACTAGAGAAATATTACAAAGGCATAACACACACATCACTGACTTTTACGTGGACTCTAGCATCTTTCCTTGCACGCAGTAACGGATGCATTATTCTGTTTTTCTTACTATCGTCACTCAGTTTTTCTTACTATCTTTCCCCTTTGTTGTTCTGGCTGATGTACAGAATCAAGACATTCTCAACCAAGTAAGCCTCAGCCCAGGAGACTTTGCATGCTTTGTGGTGGCTGTCTGCAGACTGCATGCCCGTTCTACCTCCATCCACTTAAAAAAGTCGTGTTACTGACTGCAGACTGCCTGTTCAAAGGTCTAAATTGTTGGGATGTTAAAGCTGAGGTAGCTTTTGCCTTACCGGTGTGTTTCCTTGCCCGTACGGCCAGATCATATGAAACATCTTGCTGTATTCAGCGTTTGCCAGTCATTCGTTTCAAAACCTACCATCCAAGCTTTCCTGTCCTACTGTACATACAATAACGGTTATTTGTAGCAATTGTCTACATGTCCAGATTGTCGTCATCAAGCTGTTTTAACTTGCATGTTGACTGAAATCAGTTTCGTGATCTTCATTTTCAGGGTAAATCCACTAGGACTAAACATGTCCATCTCTTCTTCACACTCACTAAAATCGCCTTCAGCTCTTAGATCTGACTCAGTAATTCTATTTTTCTATTGGCTGTTTTTTTCTCTGTCCAGCCCATAGATTATGAAGGTTTCCAGCTCTTCATGGCCACTTATCTGGAGAATGACATTCCAGAGGAACTGTGCCAGCACCTCTTTACCTCCTTCAAGAGCAAGACGGGGGGCTGCTCCTCTGACCAGTCTCATGCAGAAACCAGCTTACTGGGTAGGCCATCATGCACTGCTGGCTTTCACAACAAGTTGTAAAGCCCTTTTATAATTTTCAAGTTGTAAAGCCCTTTATAATTTTGTTTCTTTCAGAACGAGAGAAGTATTCTTTCATTTTTGCTGCCAGAAAGCTCTTTGGCAAATGTGAATAAACATTAGGATATTGAGTCTTTCTCCCGCGTAATTGAGAATGTTTCGTTAGCACATATTCTGCCAAACTAGGTGTCATAACTGGTGCTGACAATCCCAACTGAGGTCTTTTGGGATTTCCAATGGATGGATAACAATATGCTAAAATTAACAACTACTCACATGGCACGTTCTGTGTCTGGTGATAACTTTAGATTTATTGAATCACATAAATCCTGATTCAGTCCTGGGCTTGGATAACTTAGGAAAGCTGATTTAACCCGTCTGGACATGCTTCTTCATTAATTTCTCTTCAGTTTTCTTGCAAACTGTAAACATTAACTTTGAGTTACTATAAATACATATATTTTGATTTGAACTTGCATAATTAATACAAGAATTTTAGTAATAAAACTATGGTATTCACCTACTTTTGTGTGCACCACCTTTAAAGACCTACTGTTCGCTATCACATCCCACCAAATAGCCGTTATCCACATACATTTACATCACATATATGTACAGTTTTATTGTACTTGTAGAGTTCTCTTGGCCCACCTCATTAGGTAGGAACCAGGAATTCTTTTTCAAGAATAGCGCCTGTAGGTGTTGACAAACTTGAAATTGCTTTTCCTTTTACGGTTTAGCTTGTGCCAAAGCATCTTAACTGGACATAGGTTTGGTGGTTGGGACAGTCCAGTCAGCAGATGCAGCACGCCATCATTCTCCCTCTTGGACTAGTAAGACTTAGATCCCCTAGAAGTCTGTTTCAGGTCAACACAGTTCCACTAAAAGGCAGATCAGGTTCTCATTGCGTGACATTTGCTGTTGTAGACACGCTGGTTAGTTGTATCCCAATTTTAACAAATTCTCCAACACTGTCATCAGCAAAGCACCCCCACATGATCACACATCCTCCTCCAAACTTCACAGTGGGAACCAGACGTTCAGGAACCATCTGAAATACTAGAGAACCATCTGATCACCCTGTCTGCATCCAACAGTTACTGTAGTTGATACCAAAAAATCTCAGATTCAGAGTTTAGTTTTCACACCAACGGACACATTCCCCTATCAGTTGGAATAATAATATCACACACACACACACACACACACACACACACACACACACACACACACACACACACACACACACACACACACACGTCTTTACTCTTTGTATTCCTAAAATGCAGTTTGAAATTTTTCGTGTGTGTTTTATTATACCAAGACATTTCCTTTAACTAAATTATACGCTCACAGAAAATTTGATCTTTAAATAAAAGTCACATTGAATTTCTGTGATTGTTCTTTTCTATCGCACTAGTAATTCATACCCCAACTCCAGCACACCCACCAGAGTAAATAAGAAAGTCACGTCTAGAGGTTTTCAGAGCTACGATCAAAGGCTTTTCTGTTTGTTTGTGGTGCCTCATTTTGCGGAGATGTCTATTCTTGGACGCATGTTGCTCTGACTGCAAGGATGTTCACTCATTCATATTGCTGCTGCCACTATCTTTCCCTCTCCTAAACAATGGACCGCAGATGCCCGCTCCATTGATGCAGGCATCTCTATTCAGACTGAAGTGGCCTGTGCCCCCATCACAGGTACCAGCATAGGTTGACTCATCACAGTGGCGTCGTCTTAGTGGGACATGGTTCTGCTGCCTGTACTTGCTGCCCCCTCCCCACCCTTCAGCCATCTATCTGTGGATGACCCTTGCGCTTCTTGTATTTCTTCTGCTTTCTGTAACTCTACATATATGTCATGTTTTTTGTACTGTAAGTCAGCAACATTTTGTCGTGTTTATTCTATAAAATCCACCAGCCCTGTGTGCGGTTATCCTTTTATTTACTGGATTTCGATGGTTTTCGCCTACATGATTTTATCTCCATCACTGTGCCAATAGGAATGAATGGGAAAAGTATCCTTTCTGCAATGGGTAGGCACACACCGGAACACTCCAGTGTGATGACCACAGCAGGCTCGGGAGCCACCACCTCGTCACCCTCGTCTCGCACCTCCTCACTGCGCTCAGGAACGGGGCAGCATACTCCTGGGGGTTGTCACCAGTTGCCCTGCACCCAGGTCAAAGCCTCAGAGGTCAGCAGCAATGCCTTGAACCCCAACACTGGTCCTGCCAGGTCCCCAGTGTCCCCCAAACTTTCACCAGGTGAATTAGCTGCATCGTCACATCATTTGCCATCATCCATCATCCAATAATCATGAGTTGAAACATAAATGTCATACAGACTCTAACAATTTGCTAACTGTTTTAAAAACTAGAACCTGGAACGAGTTATTAAGGGGAAAAACATCGAAATTATTCCTAAATATGGTTTTTTTTCAGCATTGGTATGGTGTTTTCAAATGCTTCTTTCAGAGAGGAGCCAGTCTGAGAAACATTTGTTGCAGCGTAGGAGTCCGTCCCCCCACAACAGCCCCCTCCTGCAACCGCCCCAGGTGGTCTTTCTAAAGGACATCGTCTGTTACCTCTCCCTGCTGGAGAGGGGGATGCCGGAGGACAAACTGGAGTGTAAGTGAGAGTGGGAAGACTGTCCACTGTTATACTGGTGCAGAATCACAAGGCTCATATTGGCTCCTGGACCCTGCAGTTGTGTGATTTGCTTCTTTAACACGGTGACCCTCTAGACTCTAGAGTCTAGAGTCTAGAGGGAGCCATGGCTGGTGTTTCTTTGGGTGCCAGCACACAGTGGAGTCGGAGGAAAGGAGTTAGCGGATAAGAAAGCAAAGGAGGCGACAAGATGCACTAACATTGACATAGTAACCAGACTCAGCAGAACAGAAATGAGAGATATTGTTAAGCACAGAAAGGCAGATATTATTTGGGTATTAAAGGAGGATAAAAGCCCAGAGCTGGATATAGATAACCATTTGTTTGTTTGTTTTTTTAATTACCGTAATTACGAGACCTACACTCCACATCAGTTGGTGGTGGTAATGCACCAGTAGTTGTTTTCCAACCGCTATAAAATCCACAGAAGAAGAAGAAGAAGAAGGGAGCCATGGAGTGAATGTTTGAGCTCCAAACATCTGATCGTTGGACACTATCTCAACATGGACCCTCTGTTCTCTTGTTTCCCACCAGTCATGTTCCGGCTGTATGACACAGATGGAAACGGGCTTCTGGACAGTTCTGTGAGTGTCTCGTTTCTCCATCTCATTGTTAGATTCATGCTTTGTTTTTCACTTTTCTCACACAAAAGCATAGAAAACCGCAGGTAGGAACAGTATAGACAGTACTGATCAGAATTCAGTTTTGACCTCCCTGGTAATGTGTTGGCCAGCCCTCATCAGCCCTGACCTGTCAAGACATTAATTCCACTAGACCCTAAATGTGAACTTTGGTATCTGACACCTGAATGTCAGCAGTAGGGCCTTGGGGTGCTGTACGTTGCAGCGCCTCCATGTTTGGAGCACATCTAAGAGATGCTCGACTGGACTGAGGTATGGGGAGGCTGGTGGCCAGGCAGCATGTAGCTGCAGCTAGGGGGTCCTCCACAGGCCCGTTAGCCCTGTTAGCAAACATATTAGCACCAACGGGGTGAAGACTGGAGGAATAAAGCATTCTCTCATCAGTCTTCATCAGCCTGGAATTATAAACTCAATGAAAGGTTTCAACTTAGGTAGGAAAAGAAAACTATTGCAGAACAGACAGAGATTATTATTATTGATTGCTTAATACACCTAATGATGATATATTATTATTATTTTTATTATTATTAATAAAATCACAGAGAAGCAAGCAAGCCTAACAAGAAATATTGTGATTTTTTTTCTATAATTAACTGATTGATAAAAAGTGATAAAAAGATTGTCTGTTTTTTGTTTGTTTGTTTGTTTGTTTGTTTGTTTTTAGGAGTTGGATCGTATTATTAATCAGATGGTGCATGTGGCGGAGTATCTGGAATGGGATACTACAGAACTGCGGCCGGTAAGGAATAAACACACCCAAGAAGTGGCGTCAGTGGGTCCTCCTGAAGAAGATTTCTCATTAATTACTCAGTGGTGGTGGAGACAGAGGAAAGGAAGGAAGATTGGACGGACAAATCGATAGAATATAATTGTTGTTTACTCCAGATACTAAAGGAGATGATGGAAGAGATTGACTATGATCGAGATGGGACGGTCACGCTGGAGGAGTGGATCAGAGGAGGCCTCACCACAATCCCTTTACTGGTTCTGCTGGGGATGGACACGGTACATTTCTGTTTCACCATAAGTGAAATGCTCCCTTATTTCCATTCTTTTTCTCACTCCCTTTTTCTCTCGGCCCTGCTAGAACATCGAGGAGGACGGGCAGCATGTTTGGCGTCTGAAACACTTCAACAAGCCTGCGTACTGTAACTACTGCCACACCATGTTGCTTGGTGTCCGCAAGCAGGGCCTCTGCTGCTCCAGTGAGTCTTTTCTTCACCTCCATCCCTAAATTCTATCTCTTTATTCTCCTTTGTCAGCCAATAATCTCCCATCACTGACACCGTGTCGGATATGATATTATAGAGTAACTCAACCATCCGTTGTTGGTCTTCCAGTTTGCAAGTACACAGTGCACGAACGGTGTGTGTCTAAAGACATCGCCGTCTGCATCAGCACGTATGCAAAATCACGTCGACACACTGACGTAAGTAGAAAATTTCCCTGTTTGTCACCTTCTCACTAACCTTGTGTGAGACAGCAGGAGTGTGTGAGATCACACTTCATCTTTTTTTCCCCTCCAGCTCATTATTTGACAAATCGGAAAGCTTCAGTTTAAAGAGATTTCTCAACAAAACGATGTAAAATATATGTCCATGTAGAAATGTCTCTGCTTCCTGTGAAGGCTATGCAGCATGTCTGGATGGAGGGTAACTCTCCTACCAAGTGTGACCGCTGTCATCGAAGTATCAAGTGCTACCAGGGCCTGACGGGGTTACACTGTGTGTGGTGTCAGATCACGGTGAGTGTGTGCTGTTCTCACTCACACTGCAGTCAAGGGAAAAAAGTTAGGACCCCCTTTGATATGTGATGAGCATATTCTTTATATAGATGTTTTTACAACACTGTAACAGGTGAGTGATGTAACCAAACAACTAAAACTAAGAAAAATGTCTTAACATGTTTTGGTTTTTTTTTATGGGGGGTGACTAAATTAGGGCACTCTCATTTTATTTCCACTCAAAGGGGTAAAAAGTGAGACATAGGTTGTTCACATCGGATAGACATGATAGGAGCAGACGTTTAGTCTGCTCTGCTCCAGACTGTTGAAGTGAGGGTGAACACCGTGGTGAGCTCACAAACGCCTGTCTAATTCCATCAGCTTATGAGTCTGCAAAGGAGTTTAAAAAAGATCTGAAAGGAATTGAAAAAGCAGCCATTCTGTCTTGAAAGTAGCCTCATATTGGAACAAATTTAAAACACATGCAAACAAGAAATAAGAAGTATGCAAAAGCCCTGAAATGTCTTTGCAGGACCTGCAGCTGACTCTTGCCAGTGTCCGTGTAAAAGTGCATGTCTCTAGGATCAGAACAAGACTGCACAGGCCCAACCTGCCTAGGTGTGAAAGGGGAAAATTGAATTACCTGAACACAGAACAGGGGACGTTAAGGAGCAATGTCAGTCTGGTGGATGGAAACAGGAAGCTCACTGGAGCTATTTCAGCCCAAGGATGTGACGCTAGCTACGAGGTGGTGATGTGTACTTTTTAATTCCTGAGTGAGAATATGGATTTTCGCTGATATCTTTAGTTTAATATCTAAGTAATTTTCTTAAAGACACACCTACGCGCACGCGCCTCGGTTTATTGTGTAGTGCATTTAATATCCACCAGGTGGCGCCACCGACGCGCACTTGGACAACATTCGCGCTGCAATCGCATATTGTTTTCATTTTAGCTTATATAACTGGCACGTGTTCATAATGTAAGAATTCTGATAATTATTATAATTATTATACAATCATGATAGTAACAATTGTAACAAATATTTCAAAAAATAATAAATAATGCAGTGGGGTCACAAAAAATATATTTGCAGGATTTTAGACACATTAAACAGTGATAAACTCAGTCTCATCAGTGGATCACAGCTCTGAACATGCCTGGACTTCTCTGTGCTGCAGCTCCATAATAAATGTGCCTCTCATGTGAAGCAAGAATGTGATGGCGGAGCACTGAGGGACCACACTCTGCTTCCCTCGTACATCTGCCCTGTCATCCTGGTGAGAATATCTCCTGATGCTTGCCAAACATGAGTGCATAACATTTCTTGCCCACAGATGGTTACGTTTCACTGTAAAATGACTCATAAAACTTTGTTTTGGGAGCATCTGAGCTCACTGTTATGGTTTTTATTTGACTTCACAGCTCCTTTGTTGACTGTAACCAGGAGGCTTGCAGGTTGCGTTCTGAGTCTTTGAGTGTAGGCTGGTATCGATACCAAATGTCATGTGTCATATTCTAAAATACAACCCAAATAATAAAAGTAAAACCACATGACCATATAATAGGCTAAAATACCACGATTGGAACCAGAGCAGCATTTCAAGAATGTTTTTCAACCTCTACCTTCTAAAATGACATAAACAGCCTCGGTCTCAGAGGCAGGAGGTCGTCTATGTCAGGCGGGATTCTCCAAACCTGTCTTGCTCCTTTCAGCAGACTGCAACAGGGAATGTCTGACTAACACGCCACGGAACAGATAATTCCTTCTGTCACACGTATGCTACGCACACACCTGCCCCAGCTGCACTCTTGATGAAGTCTATTTTCAGGCTTGGTTCTGATGCCTCACTGACAAGTTGATTTATATGCACGTGGCTAGAAGTCCACACTGCATCTTTCCAGAGTTAAGTAACCGTAACTTTTGGGACCTTTGAGTTAGAATTGCTTATATTCTGCACAGAGAATACAGAAGGGAAAGAAAAAAAAGTTGACCTGCAGTAGCAGGTTTTTAAGACACTGCTGTCAGCTGCATTTAACACACTCTTGATCCATCTCTTGAGCAAGAATGTATTGATCAAGACCGACCTCTTTGCTTTAGGGTGGCGTGTCATAGCCAGTAGAAAATGAAGGCAGCGTTTGTGTTTATAGGACCGCCAGTCTATGCTGAAACGTGGCGAGGGGGAGTCGCCGCCCAGCACCAGTCCCGATGACGCCAGTCAGACTTTCAAGTTCACCCTCGGAGAAGGCCAAGCCCTGCAGGTATGCCGGCCTCCGACATCCCGCTGTCGCCCCCACCAGTCCTGCCCCATGCGGGTCTGAGCTGTATTTATTGCCCGTCTTCAGATCAACCCTCTGCCGGGTTCCCACCCTCTGCTGGTCATGGTCAATCCCAAGAGCGGAGGACGGCAGGGGGAGAGGTGAGTTCCTCTGGGCGAGGGTGAATTCTGAGTACACAAGCACAAACATGGTGGAGGGAAGACACAGACCCTGACCACTGAGCACAGGTGACAGGCAGGACGGACCCTGACAGAAATATGGTCATTGTTCTGGTAATAAAGGTGACAGAGAAGAGGCTGCACCAGGCAGGCGTCCTGAGCACTTAGGGGTTTGGTACCTTGCTCAAGGGTACCTGGGCAGGGCAGTGAAGGTGTCGTGACACCTCTTCTGCCACTAGCACACCTTTCCAAGTCCACTCGGTCCAGGTCCCACACAGACTGAGCCTCCGCAACGCAAAACAAACTACTACATTTTTGAATGTATCTAAAATATGACACATTGCTGTTCTATATTTTGTCTGATCATTTTTCTTCCTTTTTTTTTCAGAGTTCTCAGGAAGTTTAAGTACCTTCTCAACCCAAGACAGGTGTACAGTTTGGAACGAGGGGGTCCGATGATGGGGTAGGTCTTGCCTTGTTTTTCAAGCATACTATGTATACATAAATATACAGCTCTGTGTGTGTGTGTGTGTGTGTGTGTGTGTGTGTTGCTTTTTGCAGTAGACTAGGATATTTTGTGATTTAGCCGTTATCCGGTTATCCAGGGCAGCAGAGAAGCTAGAAGCACCCAGGCAGAGGTGGCAAAGCAAAACGAAATCACCATAATTACAAAAAGAAAAAAATATTTTAGGTCTGGTATGTCTGGTGACCTTTATCTGTGCAGTCAGCGTATGTCAGCTTTGTCCGGCTGTTGGATGCCACCGTAGGTTATGAAAGCGAAGGTAGATGATTATGGCTCCCTAACCCTGCACGGGTTTTCTGTCTCCTCAGTCTTAGCTTCTTCCATGACGTCCCTGATTTCCGAGTGCTGGCATGCGGAGGCGATGGCACCGTTGGCTGGATTCTGGACTGTATAGGTAAACAGAATAAAATAAATGAGTACTGTTAGGGATCAATGATCACACAAAGGTGATAGGTGAGAACTACTGAAATCACCACCGTTACATGCACTTGTCCGATTAGACGGAACTGTTAACTTTAGGTCTTAGAATGTGATGTATCGTGCATGACGACTGAAACAATGGTAGGATGAAGATATTTTCATCTTTCTGGGGGGATGTTAGTGCCCTCTTCTCCTGAACATTGGACGGAGGCGTTTTAGCAGTTCAGAGAGCTGCTCTTACGTTTCGCTGCAGTTGTTCTGCTTCTGTGTTGACTAATTTCTTGTTTTTGCAGCTGTGAGGAGATCTATGACTGACATCTCCGTAGCTGTGATTGGACCTGTTTAGAGGATGACCCTCTGTGGTTGTGCCAACCTTGACATATAGGTTTCTAATCCCCTTGTTGGGTTTTGGCTGCAGTTTAGGGGTTTTTGTGACGGTTCTTCTCAGACTGCAGCAGGTCAGAGCTTTTGTGGTGACAGTGTTGCCCATTTATGTTGTTATTAAAATTAAAATTATTAAAAGGTGGGCCTGCCTAAGTCTCTCACTCACTGGTTGGTGTTGTGCCTTTTGCAGAATAAGCTTGGCTGTGTGTCCTTTTATAGTAGAACGTAGGGTTTTTAGGAGGATCTTGAGGCTGCCTGCCAGCTCAGATTAAACTGGAGATATATCCTGTAGGCTCCTGTTTCCCTGACCTGTCTTTTCAAGATGAAATGGGAGTTTAAAGGTACTCTGTAAAACAAAAACAAAAAAATAACCAAACCCGATTATTTGATTTTAAACTCCAAAAAAGGTAACAGCTGTTTATTTTTTCCAGATGCAAACGTGTAATAGCTAGGCAAAATCACAGCTATGGTGAAAATACTGGTGTATTTCAATGCATTACAAAATTAGAAATCATTTTTATCACTTATTCTAATCTTTTTTTTTGGTCGATACAGATAAGTCCAACTTTGCCAAACATCCTCCGGTGGCCATACTCCCTCTGGGTACAGGGAACGACCTGGCACGCTGCTTACGCTGGGGAGGAGGTCAGCAAATCCTGTAAACATCTGTCTCATGTTCTGTAGCTACTTGCTTTAGTTCATCACTTGTAAGGCAGGAGAATGAAATGATGCATATCTGAATCAAAGAAAGGATATTTTGCATTTCCAGTGTGTTGTGAGATGTGATATACAGTTTTTAAGCTGCATGTCAAACCAAAAAGAGCTTTTCATTACTTGGTTTGTCTGAAAGGCTTCTAGGATGCATGACGCCACACAAAACAGGCAGTTTGAACACCACACACAGTGAAAACGTTGTTTTTTTATAAGAAATATATAATGTGCCAGTATTTATAGGAAGGAATCCCTTCTTCTGGTTGTGGATGAAGTTTGGTAAACAACAGTTACCTACTGTCTGTTGCTTCTGATTAGGTTACGAGGGCGGCAGCTTGCTGAAGTTCCTACGGGACATCGAACACAGCACTGAAGTGGTTCTGGACCGCTGGAACATCGATATTATTCCTGATGACAAGGAGGAGAAGGGCGTTTCCATCGGAGTGGTAAGTGTGTACTGTCATCCAGTGTTCCTGTCGTGATCCAGTCCTGCGGCTGTTGGTGTGTGAAACCAAACACTTTTATTACATGATTATCTCCCCTGGCAGGTCAAAGACCATTTGTGAACATTATGAAAATCAATTTTAGTGTATCCATCGTTGATTTTGGTGGAGGGGAAGGTTCCAGTTGCTTGGCAACCATTTTAGATATATTATCTGCAGAGACAATAGCGTTACAGCTCACGGCCTGTAATTCAGAGGTGACAAATAAAGCTTTCAGCTCAGCTCAGCTGGACCAGGGCCCGTGTGTCCAAAACTAAGCTCTGTCCCAGAAAGGAGTCTCTGAATAGAGTCTAACCTGGCAAACTGTATTTCTAAACAGCAGAAAATAAGACACGTGGGCTACTGAGGAACCCTTGGATTCATTTTTTATTAATCTCATCCTTTCACCTATCAATCCCCTCTGCAAGCCTGCAACAGATAAGTGTGACAGATGGCAAAGCATCAGAGTGCACACAGCACGCACATGACTCACACTAATGATGCAGCCATTCGTCTGTAACTCTCAAATCTGGTTTGCTAACCATACAGGGTTCGCAGTTCCGGCCATCCCATCACAGCACTCCCAGCTCAAGGTTTGGTTGCTATGGAGACAACAGGCTGGCATAGCCAATTCTGAAAGCTTCCACAGTCATCTGTCCTCTATCTCGCTGATTAAATTGTGGATGACATGGTGTGGAGCATGTGGTTGGCACAGAGCGACATACAAACCGATTTGCATATTTTATCTTGCATAAGATTTGCCTGAGCCGCCCATATATATGCATTTTCTGCGTGTGATGAGTGGTAAAATGCTGATGTTTTAAAAAGAAAATCCTCTTTACATGCCTTGTCTTTTTATTTCTGTGCTGTGCCGCATTTGGCTCGTCTGATTCTGCCCTTCCATTTCATTTTTAGTTTTGGAACTTTAACACCCTAGTTTGATCTTTGAACAAAGGACACTGGCAGACAATTCTCAAAACCACATTTATTAGTGGTTCTCTAGTTTTGAGAATGTCTCTGAAATTTGCTCCTTTTTACTGTGTTTTTGGTTTGGGGTTTTTTGGGTTGGGTTTTTTTTTATGTTTTTGTCTGGTCCCTGAAGGGCTCGTTGGATAGCTGGGTGAGCCAAAACTAGTGGCTGGCTGGTTCTACATGCTGGACAGAATTAATTTTGTTAGGCTAGTAAGAAAACGTGTAGAAAAAGTAGAAAATTGTGTTGTGTTTCATGGTATTAATAGAAAATTAACCATGGGTGAAAAAACAAATAAATGTATCACCTGTTTTTTCAGTGTATGGTTGAAGCAGGGTGACCTTGTTCTGTTCCCGTGTAGGAATCCACTTGTGAGCAACATCTTTTTTCAGTTTCACTTTTTTGCATCGTTACATGATAGAAGTAGTGGCTATTGGTCCTTTAGACTGTTTGTTCTGGTAAGTCTTCAAGGTCTAGTGGAGAAATAACTCCCGTGAGAGAAGAAACTGGAAGGTGTTTCGGTTTACACCTGAGAGGGTTTTTCCACTTCTGACTAACTTAGTGGGACGACTCCAGTACTGGTTTACTGGGCTGAATGGCTGTCATTGGACAGTTGTTTCATGAATGGCTGGTGTTCAGTGTTGTCAGCTATTCCAGGCCCAAGGAAACCGTGAAATCCCTGGAAAGTACCAAGTCGATGTGCAGCAGAACACCTGCGCCGCATCGAATGAAGAGAGACGGTGGGAGCTGGTAACGGTCTCTCCACCCTCTTGACGCGATGTCTTGCAATAATGTTGTGAGAGGAATCTGACAGACTGTATGTCAGCAGCGATAGAAGATGGCGTTTCATTGCAGGGGGAAAGACGATCCTCCTGCAGCGCCGTGCGTCTGTGCAGAACTCTCCCTGCATGTGTATGCTGTTGACATGCAACCTGAAAGGTGATTCCAAGGGCAAAGGAACATTTTATGACTTTGCCTCCAGCTTGAAGGGCGTAGATCCTGGGCTTCATCTTGCAAACATTTCAGGTGGTGTGTCAGCTTCTACACCGAGAAGTGGATGGCGTGGAAATTTAAAGCTGCTTCCTGTAGTCATCTCAGATTTTATAATAAAATTGTAATGACCTGAGTGACTGATTCATAAACAACATGATTGTGATGTGTAGTATACATGATTCTAGTGTAGCAAGCACGGTTTTGCTTGTCAAGGCTGACATGTTTACAACAGATGCTCATATTTTTAGCTAATCATAACAACCGTTACACTTTACAGTTTATCATAACAACCGTTAGTTATTACTGTACGAGCTCTACTACTAACAAGGATGCAGGGCTGTGTAAATCAGCAAATTTACCTAATGTGTTGTCAGACATCAGGATGCTGTTTCGTTCTCAAGGGGTGAAATGATCAATTCATTAGTTAAAAATGGTGTGTGTGTGTGTGTGTGTGTGTGTGTGTGTGTGTGTGGGTGTGTGCGCGCGCACTAAGTGCAGTTTTGTGAGTTGTCCCCTGCTTGGGAGTCCACATTGATTTAAGAGCAGCCAGATGTC
>CAAE01014695.1:190385-215634 GCA_000180735.1 Tetraodon nigroviridis | reverse complement strand
CTTCAACACCACCATCCTCTTTCTCCTTTCTCTTTTTCCCTCTGTCTTTCTCTCTCTTTCAACAACACAACTCGACAGTTGCCAATGCAGATTGATGGTGAGCCATGGATGCAGCCACCTTGCACGGTGAGAATCCAATCTTTCACACGTTCTCTAACATGACTTACAATACATGACTCTTGCGCGTGCGTGTCTCTACGAAGGTGCATCATGACCCCCTTTTTACATTTATTACAGGTCAGGATTACGCACAAGAACCAGGTACCTATTTTACTGGGTCCGCCTCAGAAAACACCATTTTTTTTCTTCAAAAAACGAAACTGAAGCCATGACTGTGGCATGGACATGCACCTAGAGACACAAAGTCAAATGTAAAAAAAAATTAAACACACACACACACATACACACACACACACACACACACACACACGCACGCACACACACACACACACACACACACACACACACACACACACACACACACACACACACACACGTACTGAGTGGAGCATATTTAGGGCTTGGATGCCCATGGACAATTTATTCCCAAAGGAGTGGACCAATGGGCCAGACTGTCAATACTCAGCACTGACCCACTTCTGATGAACCATTAGCCTCCAGTGTTGTCCCCCAGCTTCACGGAGTTCAGTGGAACCCACCACCCCTGCATTGTGCTGTTGGTCAAACACTGCCTGAATTTCCATGAAGTCGCAAGTTAGGTGTTAAAAAATATGTGCAATGACCCAGTGAGGAGAGAAAGAGCATTAACACACTACATGTACAGAAGTAGTTTACGGGAGCAGTGTGCACAGAAAGATTCAGCTCCCTGTTAAAAGATCTGTATGAATAAATCAGCAGCACTTGCTTGTTAGAGCAGACCTTCCCACAGGTCCCACAGGTAAACCCTTGAAGAGCAGAGGAAAGATCTTCTGCATTACTGACTCACTTTGCGTGTGGGTGACAGCAGGATGGAACCGTGGCCTAAATGGTTTCAGGTCTGTCAGCATTACTGGTCTGCAAAGGGGGAAAAAAAGGTTTCCTGAAGCCACAACAATAGACTATGCACAGCATCTGGCTTCTCCAGTGTTCACAGCTACGAATAGACTGCAGCCTTGACATAAGTCCTTTCTGTCGTCTCAGAGCCAGTTCAAGAATAAATATCCAGGCGTTGATCCACTAAGATGCAAATGGAAATGTGCTCAAGTTCTCATAACATTCCCTTGGAAATCCACTGAACTTGTGGACTGAGAGCCTTTTCATCCTCCTTGTTAAAAAATGCATTAAAATCAGTAATTCTACTGATTAATTTGTTTTACAGACCAAAAAAGTGAGTATGAATGGAAGGAGATTAAGTGGGTGTGCAATACTTTTCATTGGGGTGAGATCGTTTTAAAAAACAGCCGTTGGTAATCTATTACTACTATACACGTTTGCATGAGCTTGGTTCTCCATAAGCCGCATGGTACTTGTAAATAATGTAAATATATCCCCACACGGATGTAACAGCGGGCCCCTCAGGGTTTTTATTTACCGAGGCATCCACAGGAGAACTAATTTTACCCGTCTATTTTAGTGAGAGGCTCTGTTGAAACCCTATGCTTAATTACCATGTCAAACATCAAGTCACAATGTCAACTGTGCTGTTGGAGAGCAAATCCCTGTAGTCTGCCCCCACTGCGAGCTCCTGGGGGGCTTCAGTGCAACCATTTAGTAGACCAAATACAGGCACGATGTCAACGTCTGCAGAAAAAAGGAGACCGGTGTTCATGAGTCAACATACTAAAAGGTGTCTTCACATCACTGTTACCACAATATATTATTCTATATGTGCAGAAAGACAGTATATATTTGCAGAAAGTAGCAGTAGATCACATATCATGTACAATGTTTGAATGTAATGTTAATATAATGTCACTGTTATTAAAATGTGGAGATCTTGTGTAGATGCAGTGTAGATAGTTGAGATCCCACCGGTGTTCCTCACTGAGCAGTTAATATTGTCTGAAGCAGTTTTCCACTCTGTCTAATTTATATTAATTTATATTTGACTGATGCCGCGCTGTCGGCATCTATGAAGGAAGAGAAGCGAAACGTGACGAAATGATCTCTTGGCTCACATGGTGTAACACATGATGTGTGTAAATGCAGCAGTTCTGTTGGCTTGTTTTCTTAAGACTTAAGCAGATTAACCACTAAAGTTCAAACTTGTCTTCAGGTGAGTTAACAAGTCACCTCATTCATCTTTCTGCTTTTCCTAATTTAACTCAAATCCAGACTGATGACCACGTTCTCACTTATTGAATCTATTAGCAAAAATATTTGACAAAAGTAAAATATTGTCTGATTATTTTTGGGTAACTTGAGGGGAACTTGAATATTTCAACCAAATTTAACGTTATGGCTCAAATATTTGGTTATAAGTTTCAAAAATGTGTTTATTTAATTAAGATGTTGAATGTACTTTGTTTTATTTTATTTTCCTTGTCTGTTTCTTGTCTGAGCTCTACGTATGTAAAGATTTTCATGATCCCACCAACAGCGAGCACCCATCACTGGGACCGTGGTCTCCGAGGTGCTCAACTACTGCAAAGCTCAGGGGTGAATTTTATTCGACCTTACATCCTTGAGGCTCTAGATGTTTCAAGCACCACCTGACACGGTGGAGGTCTTTGGGGACGGTATCAGGTTCTACTGAGCAGCAGAGCAGAAGCTAAGTTGACTGCCTGGGTGCTAGATAAGAGACTCCATCAGGCAGGTGAAGCTCATTACTCAAGAGTCAAAAAAACAATATTTTTAATGAAGACTTGGAAAAGGTTGACATTAGTGTTATTGGGAATGTGATGAGGGTGATTCTCTGCAGTTATGACTTATTCTCTGCTATCAGTTTTGTTCTTTTGTTTCAAGTTTTTTTTGCATGCTTAGCTAGAAAAAATACTGAGCTTCTGTCACACATCTGGATTAACGATGCCTTACTTTCATCCTGGAGGAGCTAGAGAAAATAGGTGATATGGGGTTTGTGGTCAATTTACACTTTGAACCTGGACAAACAGGGTGAGATTAAAAGCTTTCGATCAAAGTACGGTAGTCCTCCGAAACTCCTGAGAATATTTTGTCACCCCCCTCCCCCCGGCCCAAATTTAATTTCATTCAGAGTGTAACATAACTGACCAAAATGATGTTATTCCACAGTTTTGAACAGAGAATACCACTGTTTCCTATTCCAATACTCTACTTAATGAGGGCAATGAGATCACATGTGTATATCTTCAGTTATTTTGGATCTTTGCTTGTAATGACTACCGTGTACAAGAAAAGAGTGATATCATCAGCCACAAGACGGTGCACACCTTATACTTGCTTTACATGTATTTAAATTATTTCCAGACTGCCGCAGCACACTTGTGTTTATTTGTTTCACTGTTTTGGTTGGGTTTTTTTTTTCTTTGCATCAATGCATGCCTAACAGAAGCATGAACAAAGAGAACATCGTGGCTTGTACGGTTGAGGCTGACTTATTTGCTGAAGGATTTCCTTATTTGGGGTGGTTGACTCTTTCTCGAGCAGCATGATTGTGTTTGTGCAACAGACGGCAAGAAAAAGACAACTTATTAAAAAATAATTAAAAAAAAAATCTCTTGTACTTTTTTTAAGGTTGTTTGTTTTTTTAGTTTATGAGATATCAATGCATTGCCTAGTTACAAGGCACAGTTGGTGCAAAGCGTGTGCCTGAACTATATTAAAACCAGATCTATCAGTTCATCTGTGGGTTTTGTGTGTGTTGCTTTGCTGGTTCTAAATGAGCTGGCAGGCTAGTCAGTGTTAGTCTTTGCTTTGCCAAACTTCAAAGTCCTCCGCCACAAAAAAAAAAGATCTGTAAGTTGTCCCCATCTACAGAGTATGTTTAAGTCATTTAAAACCAAATCATATTTGAAGTAGGACTTGAGGAGCCTGAAAACTAAACAAACATGGATGTCAGATGTCACCCAAAGGTGAGGGTCATCATACGCTTAAAGGCATATGTCTAGATCTATGTCTAGATATAGATGTAAATCTATATCTATAGATGTATGGATATGTAAATATACTTTTTTTTTTTGCATAACGTTGTTGCGCTAACGATAATCTATGTAGACATGGTTATCACAATGTCGCCATGAGATTATATTGTTTAATACGGCAATGATTTTAATCTCTTTTACTCGATCATTTCATTCATGCTAATTTCAACAAATTCCCAGTCATTAGACATTGACGTGCAAAAAATGTTCCGATACAGATGCATATGTTCCAAACTTCAACAAAAAAAGAGAAAATTTAAATCTATGTAAGTAATCTGTGTCCACACTGAATGAATTCAGAAACAGACGATACACTTCCTCCCCTAAAATGTTCACATTTGCACATTCCTATTACATTTATTGCAGTTTCCATCCATGTGGACCACTGGAAACCCCTTCCCCCAGGGGCAGTATCGCAATGGAGGGTCAAGGGCAGACTGTTCCCGTTAGGATTGAAAATCCATGAATGCACTCAGCCTTTCTGCCTGTGTGCTGGGCCACCATCGCTGTCCTTCAGCTGTGGTTCCTGATGACCATTTCAAACAAACGTGGACCACACTCAGACTGTGATTTGATCACAACACTTGTGACAACTGATTGCAACACACACACAACTGGACATTTTAACTAAACTGATGAACCAACTGAATTGCAAACCAGCGATAATGTCAAAGATGACACGAGAGACAAAGTTTGACAAGAGTGTTGTTCTCACTCACTGGAGTTCATTATGGCTGACAAAACTAGTTTTCCTCATTAGATTATTCCAGTTTATTATCAAATGTGCAGTCTGGGGTTGAATGGGATTTTGTCTATAATACAAAATATATTTTCTATATAATAATAAGCCTCCTATTTTTCTATATTTTCTTATTTTACTCTCATTCTGTTTCTCCCAGTGTGAGCTATTCTTGTCTGTCAGAAAGGTTTTTAGTAAAACAGGCTTACAACACACAAGTTTAACAGGTTTCTCTTGTTCACGCTACTTTACGCGTTGCCCTCTCCCCATCTAACCACAGAATTAACAACAGCACGATTGCTCATTTTATGTGTGTGTGTGTGTGTGTGTGTGTGTCTGCCTGCTGTTATCAGACAACGATCACTCAAACCGACACTTCTGTGGACCGTTCAGCTGCTCTAGGATGGTAATAAAGATCAGTAGGTCCGTTCTGGTAAAGTGATTGTTTCACTTTTTCCTAAACGAGTCCTCAGTTGTCCAGGTTTTTATCGGTAGGGTGGCGAATCCGTGAGGTAAAATGGTTGTTTCTGAGCTGTCTGTTGTGTTGGAAGGATCTGTGCAACAGATTTACTCACAGTTGAGTTGACTGATAATCATCTTTATTTCCTGTTAGTACATCCGTTAACTTCAGAGCTGGCCATACAAACACCTCTGAAGCACTGGCACTTTCAATACTAAAAATATTTCACTTTCCTGTTACTTGTGAGGTCAAACTTCAGCATTTACTTTTATTTAGTAAACTAAGTTTAAACTTCAGTTCTTCATTACTTATTTTTAGTTCCTGTTTTTCAGTGTCGAATTAGCGGTTTTTCTTTTTAGTCTTAATCTGGCACAGACTCCTGATCAGCAGAAAGAACAGAGACAGAAAGAAAAGAGAAACACAAAGAAGGCTGTGCTTATACAACCCAGGGCCCACAACCTCCTGCCTTTGGCAAGGCTTCTGCTAAGATAACAAGGCAAGAATTATCTCTCAAAGTGCTATTAATAGCAAACAAGTCAGATCTTGTCCCTCAGTGGGAGAGAGCGTGCACCCAGAAGCACTAATTTCCCATTTCACGTCTCTTTGAAATGTGGGCTCCAGCAGACATCAGCAGGCTGAGACAGAATCGACTGTGTAACGTGTGAAAGTCCCATTCTCTGTGGCTGCACAGCACAAACGGGCCTCTGATGGAGCAGGAGGGATAACGGAGTGTAAAAAAGAAGACCCGTGATCCCGACTGCTGACTGCAGGCTGACTGCAATTCCAAATCCGTGAGGAGCGAGGTGATCAGCGCAGCGGCTGATCGTGCCTCTGAAAACTGTGTTTACCTACCGACGCAAACACGTCACAGCGGCCTGGCCGTGGATAATGAACTCCACATTTACGTGATCTCGTTTTAGAAAGCAGATTGAGAACTGGGATGGATTTCCAAGGGCAGAGCCCAACTGCTCCATCATAATGCACCAAATACTTTCAGTGTGTGATAAACCAGGTCAGGCCGGTTTAATACCCGGGGGTCTTTAACAGCCAGTTCAGGGATGACTGATTACGTGAGTGACTCGGTGAACTTTTGTCCAGGCAGGGTGAGCACTTAACCTCGTAACAGTGGCAGGTCCTTTGACCTCTCGTATCTGAGCGAAGGCAGATTACAGGTGTAGTATTTTTGTGGCGCTCTTGCTGGATAAGTGAAGGCTTCTTAGTTTGAGGATTAACCCACTTTTTGCTTTTAAGGCAGCACTGCTGACCTAACTTTTCTCTCATCCCAGTAAAGTACCTTTTTAAACAGCGAACGAGTGCTTCATGGGCTGCACACGGTAAACACACTCACCCAGAGAGCTGGAGCATGCGCTCCAGAGCTACGCCACCGTCAGCATATGGCACACTTATTTAAGGAAAGCGCATGAACAGTAATCACGCACACGCCTCCAAGGGTCCACCCACCACATCCACAGTGCCAAGAGTGGCAGAGAGGAGCAGCAGGCTGGAGGTTTATGGTCCGACATGTGGGGAGAAGTGAACAACAATGGCCGGTTTGACATTGTCGTCTCCGTGTTAGCCCTGCTGTTATCGCCCCTGCAGCAGGGTCACAATGACTGTGGGCCGGATAGAGAGATTTACAGAGGATTACACTTTTCATCTAAGAAAATCCCTCAGATGTTTGCAGTCATGCAGACTTGATAGCTGGGGATTCTCAGCTTAATTTAAGTTCCACTTCGGGTTTTTCCTCCCAGCGGCCAAAGCCTGAAATTGCTCACTAAGACAAAAACGTTTCTTTTCACACGTGGCTGTAACCCTTTCCATAAATATTCCTACATTCCATCAGTGCCTTTAAACTTTTATCAAACGTCTCCATGTAGTGTTTCTGGAGAGCTGCTGGCCCTTTAACGAACGCGTCTCCGAGGTTAAAAAAACAACTGTGAATGGAAGCCAGCCATTCATAAAAGCGGACCCCCGCGGCGCTGCCATTGGTCCGCTCCAGCCTCATGCATAATACATCGCTCCTCGAGCCGCCATTGGCTGCCGGGCTGCAGGATGGGAGCCGTCAGCCAATCAGCGCGCGTCTCTGCCTGCCGCTGGCTCGCGCAGCAAAAGCGGCCGGGCCATTAAGGAAAAGCTCCAGTCAAGTTTAGCGGCGGTCGGAGGCGCATCGGCCGGTTCTGCGCTTTCCTCGGCCCCTCTGGATATTAGCGCTGCGTCGGTGCGGAGCCGAGCATCGGCGCCAGGCCAGGTGAGCTGCGCCACATGACGACCTTTTTATTCGGAGCTACTCTGACGTTTGAGAGGTTTTCAGCCCGACTCAAGAGTCATTCTTGTTACAAACAGGTTAACTGGGTTCACTCGCGTGTTTGGCTGTATTTCCGCTCGTTTCGTGCCACATTTGGTTGTGGCTTTGGCTGAGTAAATGCTTAGTAAATCATCTTGGTTAGTTTATCATCAGTGTGGTCAGGAACTGTGTGAGTGCGTGCGTGCGTGTGCGTGCGTGCGCGTTTATCCAGTCATGAATGGACGGACCGTGTCTTTCCACGCGAGTCGAGTTTCACTTCATTGAAAAAAAACCAAGAGGGATGGGTGGGGGAAGGGCGGGGAGGAGGAGATGGATGGAACTTAAGGTAGGGGCTGGTACGTGGAGCGAGTCTGTCTCACCCTCCCTCCCTCACCCTTCATCACCCTTCATCACCCTCGCTCACCCTTCATCCAGCTTGGAGAGGACCAGGAGATGCTTTGGTTTTAATTTGCTGAAAATTAGAATCCAAATTCACAGTGATCGCTGGTGAATCCAGTTAAACCCACATGATTAACCACCCGGAATCCGAGGTTTCTGATTGGCCCACCCCCTGAACACGTGTCTACCTCTGTTAGAGATGTTATATTAAACGGGTCTAAACTAAGAATGTAATTATTGCCCAGCAACTATCGTGTCTTCCTCATCTATTAACAGCAGCCTGGGTGACTCATGACACTCCGACCACATCGCACACACTTTTCTTTTCACTTGCTGACTGTTGATGATCACATTTTTCTCCTTTAAGTGTTGAGCAAATGCTGGAATGTACACTGGAGACTTCTCTGTTGCAGCAGCAGAGAAGAGCTCAAACAGCTGGCTCGGAATCGGGACCCACATGCTTTATAGTTGTGCAAATGGTGCAGGCGGGCAGGGTTTTGTGTGAGATGCAAGTCGTTTTCTTTTTCTTTTAAATGTCAATGGTTCTTCTGGTTTGCAGTGCTCACAGCTTTAAAGCGAGCACCCCCTCCCCCCGCGCTGTCAGAGCCCCCCCTCCCTCGCACCACCCAGATATCATGGATGGATTCTATGACCAGCAGGTCCCATTTTTGGTCCCACCCAGCGTAAGTGGACGCACTCAGCAGCCTCAGACATCGAATCATGTCTCTCTGACTGATGGAGCTCCTAGCCAGTCCGTCCCCGCTGTCCTGCTTTCGCTCTGATGTGTTTCCATCCTGCTCTTTCCAACCAACAGCACAAGTCCCACGTGGAGGACCCGTCCCACGGCAGGCCCGGTAATGACAGAAAAAGGAAGTTCGTTGACTCAGAGCTGGCGCTAGATACCGAAGGTAACGCAGAAGCTCCAAGACCGCTGACATCGTCGCGTTAGGTGCCGCGTATTTCCTTTCAAGAAGCCGTCAATGAGTTTTTTTCTTTTTGCTTTTCAGAGTTGTTCCAAGATCTCAGTCAGCTACAAGAGATTTGGATCGCAGAAGGTCAGTTCCGACCATCAATCCGTACAACAAAACCATTCAGGTTCCAGTATTTTGGTTTAGCTCACTCTTGACATCAATTCTAAAAAACAAATGCTCTTCATTGTTTGTTTTCTAAATTTATAAGTATTTATAATCATTAGCTGTTGACTAACCTTGTGAGCATAATGAAATATTACATTTTGTTTTGGTTATTGGAGCAAGGAGAGCAAAGTCCTGTTCATGTTCCTGAGCTGTAGCTGATCATTAAATGTATCTCCTCAGTTACTAATAAACCCTTTTGGTCTGTCGGAGCACATCCGTTTTTACATGTTGTATGCATTTAGTGTTCTAGACCAACAGTTTCCTGTATCTTCACAGCTCAGGTGCCGGATGATGAACAGTTTGTTCCGGATTTCCAGTCGGATAGCCGTGAGTACCCCTTTCCTTTGTTTACCTGTTGATTCATAAAACTGCACATCTGCCACAGCTGCTGGAATGCCCACACCAAAAACCTTGACTACAAAGGACCTTTTTTCAAAAAAAAATAGTCAGTGTTTCATCATTGTGTTTAGGGAAAAACCCAGCTTCTCATCTTCAGACTATCGCTGCGGATGACTGCTTCCACCACCCTCCCCTTCTATTTCGAGTTTAATCAGCTGATTGGCATAGGGAATCACATGAGCCGAGCTTCTAATCATATTTCACACTCTTGCACCCACGTCCTGCTTCTGCTATTGTGCTGGCTGAAGTTTTAGAGAACCGGGCAGCTTCAGACAGCGCGTCGGAGCACATCTTTGTTAAACCTGCACGGTTGGCTCGTGGTTACGGCTCGTCTCTGTCTGGGTAAGAGTGGACAATAGCAATCTGCAAACCAGCCACAACAGTGCCAACAACAGGTCGTTAGATTAGCTAAAACGGTTGTAGACTACAGTGTGAGTTAAGCTTGAGCAGGTCTGACCTGCAGTGGTGTTTGGGTACTTTCCACCCCGCGGCGGCCGTACTGAGGTCCACCCTCAGCGTTCGCCCGTTCCTCTGCAGCCATGGTTATGATCTGTACCGAGCTGCTTTGTGGCACTGCAGCAGATGCTAAGGCTAAGGAAATTGCATTTAGTGTCTAATGTTACAGCCTCACAGAAAAAAATCCACTCCCCTTTATTAAATTACCGCCATTGAGTCAAGAAATGAGTATTGGCTATCCCTAATGGAAATCAGATTACATGTTTGCTATCTTGTGCGTGTGCAGTGCAGTTAGCGTTGTTCTGTCCTACCAGCAATGCATAGATGATAAACTGTCGCTAAGTGGCTTTGTCAGCTGGGAGAACACACAGACCTTGTCCGTGCAGCCATCTATCCACAGGCTCCAAACGTGGTTAGGAAAGCTCCTGTATGTTTGTTTACGGCCTCGGCCGGATCTTATACGGGGCTCCTAATGCTATCAGCGGTTCTCTTTGTCTCTGCCTCCACAGTGATGTTTCATGGCCCCCCACCAATCAAGATCAAAAGAGAGCCCACTCCCTCCAAAGACTTGTCACCGTGTCGCAAGAACCGAAGTCCCATGCCCTTCAGAGAGAAGTGCCTTTACAGCTACAGGTTTGTGGCGACGCCGGAGTGTTGCTGTTGCTCCAGTATCGTCAGAGGTGTTTTGACCATGTGTTGTTTTATTTTCAGTGCCTGTGACAGGAAACCCACATCTGGGTTCAAGCCAGAAACTCCCCCATCAACACCAGTCTCTCCTTGTGCTCCCACCAGTGCAGCAGGGACGCACCCACTGAGTGAGCGCATTCCCCCTCCCCACCCTCATGTAGCCAATCCAACTCCAGGAAGGCACCCAGTGCACTCACAGCAGCCTGTACGGGGGAGTGCAGGGTCACCCGAGCAGCCGGTCCAGGGCCACAGCCCACCTTTTGTTGTGCCCTGTGCATCTATCAACCAGCATGCCAGCACCCTCACGTCTGAGCACAGGTGAGCACTTGGACTCTTTTGTTTGCTACATTCGTAGCAAGTTTGCTCTAAAACACCAGAGGAGTTCTGCATTGGTTTAACATGATTTTGGCACCTTCGGTTCAGTCCAGCTTTACTTATATAGCCTGTGTTATAACCTGGCCCTCAAACAAGCAACCAGGCTCAAATGGGGACCAGGCGCTACTGCTAATGGCTGCCTGGGTCAGAAAAGCAGGAGATGGGGAGACTTGACAGGCCAGAAAGAGAAGAACTGCTTGTGTCCACAAGCAATGTTTGACATTCTCATGTTGACTTTCTCACATCAACTGTAACCTTAAAATTGGCAGCCATAACTCAGTTTTGTAAATAATAATCCAACGACGCTGCTGCCAAAGCAAACGTGGTTCTGTTCCAGAGCAAATTGATTAGGAATTAAATAGTACTGGATTTCTTGTTAAAGGTCGTTTCCTATGACATTTTCACACTGCTTTCCCCTCCCCGCAGGTTTCAGCGGCAGATGTCAGAGCCATGTCTACCCTTTCCCCCGTCAGAAAGTCAGGTCCAGTCCCGGTTCTTGCCCCAGCCCACCGCCAGCAGTAACGGCGGCCTGGCGCGCGACACTCGCCCACCGTACCATCGGCAGATGTCCGAACCACTGGCGCTCCCCCATCCTCAGGGATTCAAGCAGGAGATCATTGACGGGCAGTACACAGAGCAGGGCGTTCCTACCATGGGCCCCCCGGGTCCGCCACCAGGCCCTCAGCGCCAGACGGCTTTCCACCCCATGGCCATCAAGCAGGAGCCGCGTGACTTCTGCTTTGATTCTGGTGAGTGGCGGGTCTCAGAATAACACTGGTGCGTCCATTCCTCGTCATTCCAAAAGTGTTTTGGGATTACGGAAGCAGCAGGTCAGGAATGTGTGTGTTGACTCAGGCCTTCAACGCACAGATGTAAGTTCTCACACCCACACCCGCTGCCAGAGCAGTGAGACTGGGCCATGAATTCTCTCCAGAATACTAAGAAAACTGGTCCTCCAGCAGCAGCGGAAGGCCACCGGTTTACAAATCCATATCTTCTGCGCGCAAACGCTCAAAAATATTAAGACATTTTCAGCAGCAGGAGCCAAATGGTGTCGGCGCTCCGCTCGCGGCCTCATCGGAGGCGCCGTTTGTTCGCACGGTTGAAATCAAACAAGCAGCAGCAGTCGTCTGATCCCGACGCCCACGCACACAGCTGCTGTCCCCGCTGAGAACCACCTCTTCTCTCCTGCTACTTTCATTTACTCTCTCTTCTCTTCAGCCCGTTGGATGACTGCCGGGCTGAGCAGTGATGTAATGACAAATCCTCTTAGCTTCTAATGTCCTTTAAATACTTACGTCAGAGGGGGGGTGGGAGGTGGGGGGGGGGGGGGGCGTATGGATTCATCACAACAATGTCCTGTTGTCCAACACTACAAGGAGTTTCCACCAACATTCCAGATAGTTTTTACCTGCACAGAAGTATGAGTTCTGAACCTGATGGCATCTTGAAACTTAAAATGCTGCCAGTTATTTGAACTCAACTAAACAAATACACCTTTTTCTTTGACAGAAGTACCCAACTGTCACTCGTTTGGGCCAGCAGGAAGCTTCTACCAAAATACCCATGATGGTGAGTTCCCTCTTTTGCCTTGTCTCATGTCAAGTACGGGTCCATTCTGGCCGTGGATCTTCAGGATTCTTGAAAGCTAGACTGTCCGTGGTAACTCGGCCAAAACTGACGTCAGTGGCTCAGCAGCTGAAATGAGATCAACACAACCTAACCTGAAGGGTTGGGGTTAGGGTTAGCAAGGGAAGCTGCCCAGTTCTGGATAGCCTTGGCCGAATTAGCCTTCATGTTGGAGAAATCACTTTCTACATGGGTGCTGATAAAAAAGGTGGAACTTTTTTTCTTTCCAGGGTTTTCCTATGAGAGAGACCCACAGCAGTTCTTTGATGATACCTGTGTGGTACCAGAAAGGCTGGACGGTAAGACTAAAGACATATATTTATGGTTTAGGCAACAGTATCCTGTCAGAAACACCGATGAAAAGAACCCATTCCGATAGTTTGCTTTATCCATCCACATGACCGTTGAATCAAGTCTTACCTCCTCTTCCGTCTCTCCTTTCACAGGTAAAATCAAACAGGAGCCGTCTGGCTATCGCGACGGGCCGCCCTACCAGCGCCGCGGCTCCCTGCAGCTGTGGCAGTTCCTGGTCACGCTGCTGGATGACCCGGCCAACGGCCACTTCATAGCCTGGACTGGCCGCGGCATGGAGTTCAAGCTGATAGAGCCCGAGGAGGTCGGTGTCGACGGCCACACCTCTCTTGTTGGAACAGCTCTAATATTTGATTACTGCGCTAATGTGAGTCTGATGAGTTTACCTTTCTTTCTGCTGGGTCAGGTGGCTCGTCGCTGGGGCATCCAGAAAAACCGGCCAGCGATGAACTACGACAAGCTGAGTCGCTCCCTGCGCTACTACTACGAAAAGGGCATCATGCAGAAGGTAAAGGCATGTCAACCTTTTACGTTCTGACATACTCTGACAACAGAGAGGAAAACGCATCCATATTTCACATCTGTATTGAAATGATTGCTTTGTGTGCAGTCAGACGTGATGAAAACAAGGCTTTTTAGGGTTATGTCTGACCAGAAAATGCTTTAAGAAATGACAACTACAGAAACCCTGTCGACCTCTTCCAGACCAGTAATCTGTTAAAGTAACCACGCATTCATGAAATAAGTGAATCCTTCCATGCCTGACAATGTTATGTTCGATTAAACTTAAAATAATATACAATCCACACGCTGGAGGACTGAGCAGACTGGTTTCTGCCCTCACCTGTCAGTTATCGGTTGGTTTTGGCCGATGTGTAACAACGTGTCTGCTTGTTGGCCAGGTTGCTGGTGAGAGGTACGTCTACAAGTTCGTGTGTGACCCCGAGGCTCTCTTCTCCATGGCCTTTCCTGACAACCAGAGGCCCAGCCTGAAGGTGGATCCAGACAGCCTGCCTGAGCTGGACGACGAGATCGTGCCCCTCGCCCACTACGACGCCGCCGCGTCCTACCTGCTGGACGCTGGCGAGCAGGCTGTGGCGGGCTTCCCCTACCTGGACAACTACAGCTACTGACGAGGTGCACAGAACGCTCTCCGAACCACTCTCACGGTCCCAGAACCAGATCTGCCATATCCCTCAGGAGGAGCTCTTTGCACTGCCTCCTCCTCCTCCTCCTCCTCCTCCTCCTCCTCATATTTCAGGAGGATCTACATGAAAAACTCTGAAAGCTCTCCAGATAAAAATCAGCAAGGAAAACGGTGCCGACGACTTTCTAAAAGTGACTTCTGAAGAGACTGCTGTTGTTATGGCAACACCAAATTTAAGAACGGACGTGTACTTTGTCTAAAAGCTAAAGAGCTCTTTTATCTGTGTTACTGACAATCTGCTTCTCCAACACAACACAATACACAAATCTGATGACAGACGTTAAACGCAGCACAATGCTAAAGGGGCCTTTCAGGTACGCCTACCCCTCTGCCTGCCCCCGTTTTATAATACTGCATGTTTTAAGTACACCGACTCCGAAGGGCTTTTTTTGTGAAAGCACGCTGACAAAAAAGAAACCACCATTTCCTGTAAATATATTTTTATTTTCTTAACCAGCTGTATTTTGGTTACTCTGAAGACCCAGAACTCTGGCGTGGCCAGGTTATGGCTGCCGTTGGACTGTTTGGGTTGGTCTCTGGTCTAAATGCCCTTTAATGCATCTCTCTGCCTGCTAGATCCTTCCTCCATTCCTAAAGGGGTTGTATCCCCACTGCTGGTAAGACACAGCACCCTGCGTCTGGTGTCCTTTGCTGCAAGGTCAGGATGTCAGGACAACAAACACACTCCCGTTTCACCCGTTTCAAAGAAGGGACGCTTAAGCGGAGCTCGTGTGACACCAGAGACTGTCACTGGGCTTGTTCTGTATGATAAATGAAACCGTTTCTACTTTTATGTTGTTTTTTTTCTCTGCAGTGGTATTCTGATGCACTATTTTGACAGTAAATTTAGAACTTTGCATGCAAAAGTACAAAAACAGTGCTAACTTTGACACCCTCAATAGTTTGTCAGCAGAAGACTAGTGTTGCATGGCTAACGAGTCTGTGTCTCCACTTACATATCTCTTCACGGTTTCCAGACAAAGAAGGTATTTGTGATAGTCTTTGCACCGATTTTAACATTTTTGTGAGTTTGTTATTTTTCTGGGTGGCAAAGACCAACTTATATAAAGTTTCTATTTTTGCAATAAGGTTCCTTTTGATTTCGATGTAAAGGCTTTACCCTTCTGGCTCTGATAGACATGTACCTTTTTAAACACCGTGCACAGTCTGGTGACCTGATGCTTTTTCTGCAAACTTCCTCCGTAGTGCATCCATGTGCTTTGTGTTGTTGTAATACTGGAATTATACAATACTTGAGAAATGACTCCCCCAGACCAACCAGTAGTTGGCTGAAAATAAGAAAAAAATAAGAAAAATATTCAAAATGGATGTAAAGACGTACTACACTGATAATCAGAGGAAAACAACTGATCACCTTTTTGACTAATGTTGCCTGTTGATGGAGGGAAGTGTTTGACAGGAGCGCATCAGGCCAGGCCGAAGACTCTTCAGACCCCCTCGCTGCAACCTGTTTCATACACTGTTAAATTTATTATAATCTGTACTGGGTACAATAAAAGTCCTTTATGCTTCACTGCCTGCAGTCTTGGTGTGTTTCATAACGCGCCCACCCCCCACACGCAGTCAGTCAGCTGACTGGCTGTTGTGGTTGAGTCCTGCTAGGTTGGCCCTGACTCACTTGAGTCACATGCTGATACTGTTGGAGATGTTTCGCCGTACGGTTCTCCAGAAAACACGTGACAACATGAGCAAACAGTTTGCTTCACTTGTTTTTAAGGTTCTTCTCATTAATAATTTACATCATTTACTACATGTTGACAACCTGTTTGTGGGTTGCTCTTGCACACTTGGTGAAAACTAACTGACAGTCTTTGTATTTTATGTTGTGTTTCTCTTATTAGAACTGAAGAGTCTTTCAAAATATAAGTCAGAAGTCTAAAAGTGCAAAAGAATAAGCCCTGAAAATGGATGTCATTTTGTACTGACGTTCCCACAGGTGAAGTAATTTAGTCACAGTATCACAGCAGACTCTATGGAGAGGGCTTCTATTTTTATAAAAGAATATATTTTTTTAATCGAATCAAGTTTTGCTCTTTTATATTTTACAAGTTATAATGTCACAAGTTTATTATGATAACGTTTGAAAAAAGCAACCTGCTCGTGTTTTGCGTTTCTTGTGCGTCACATGAGCAATAGCGCCCCCCTGTGAGCACTAGCTATATTACAAGTATGTTCTTTCCAGAGGTTGTTTATGTATATTTTTTTTATTTGTATCACAATTTTACAGTACACACACACACACACACACACACACACACACACACACACACACACACACACACATACAAAATGTGTCTGTACATCAAAAGTCATGAATGAGGCTATTTTGTAGTAATTTAATAGTTGTAGTAAAGTAATTTTAAAAAGAAAGTACTAGCACCAATCATCATGTCCTCTTTCACCTCAATTTTGGACAACAGCTCTGATGGCTAAGTCATATATACTGTTTACTGTACTTTCACACTATTTCTGATGGAACTATTGACATTCTTTGATGATTTGAACTGTGCTGAGTATTTAAGGCATTTAAAACCAGCAGCTGTTGATGATCCAGCACACAACGCAGAGCTGATGAAAGCAGACCCATTAACAAGTAATAGGTTACATGGAGAGTTTACCTGACCACTGGAGGTTTTACCCACCTGAAGGTTCCGGAGCGGAACCGGGACGAGGAGAGATGCTGTAGTGCACCGTCTCAGCCAGCAGGTGGCAGTGATGCAGCGTTCTGGTCGCCAGGCGACGTGGAGCTTCTGGGAAACGCGGGAAAACTGAAATCAGCTGATGCGCGTCCAACTTCAGCCATGTCATCTTTTTACTTTGCAGAAGCTGTGATAAAGCTGTGGTGTGAAAGAAAACTTAAAAATGGGAAAACATATAGTAAGAAATGATTATAGATATTTCCCCAAACCGTCTTCTTCAGCTCAGCTTTTGCTGTTGGTGCGGGTGTTGCTGTTGCCAGCGTTATTGGCTGTGTGTTTTTGTCAGTAGGGCTTAGGCCTGTGTGAGTTTGCTTTTGTGTTATGAGTTTTATACAACTTTTTTTTCTCTTTTTGCCATTCCTCCCTGTCTCTTGTGCTCAGCAGGCACGTATCACCATGTTTCTAACCACTCAAAACTAAACAACAGTACTGTTTGCTGTCAGCGCCTGTGTTGATATGGTAAACTCTGCTTGTGTCTCACAAAGCCTTTCTCAGATAAATGAGTCCTCCTGAACTAAGTTTAGAATGGAATGACTATGAAACGTATCTGATACTAGGAATGAACGTTTAAATGATCAGTAAAGCACAGGGGAAACTTGCAGGACATCCATCTGTCATTTGTCATGATATTGTCCAAACCTGCACCAGGAGCAAGAGGGGATCTTTATTTTGTTTATTGCAAATTTTATTGTAATCAATAAAGTTTCTTTTTGCAAGGTTAGAAATCCAAGTGAGATTTTAAAAAAAAAAAAAAAAAAAAAGCAAGTTCACTAAACTGACCCAACAGAAACCGCTTTAACTTGCGAGCAGAACCCGGGCCCAAACCTGCAGTACCCTCTCCCACCGCTGGGTGGCGCTGTGTTTTAAGACGCTCCTCTGGTGTTGACGTCATTACGTGCGCTTTATTGTACTCGCCCCAATTGTTCTAAATGTATTAATTAATGAATGATTACGTTACAATAATAACAAATGCCAAATAGAACGTCGATAAAACGGTTTGTGCAGTCACAAGCGTAAGATTATACGTATTATTGAAACTCCCCTAACGTGTCTGTTTATTATGTTTATGTTTGCAGACGTTCTATTTTTAATTCACAATTTGATTTCTCATTTATGTATTTATTTTTTCGTCTTCGTCTTTGCGTAAACGCCAGAGGAGCCGTGTTTCCGGGCCCGGAGCGACGCCGTGGCGGCGGTGACGAGCGGGTTAACCTGATCCCGGCTTGGGCGGAGACTCCGGCTGGAGCTCGGCGGCGCGGATGGACCCGGGTCCGTGAAGGCAGCTCCGGAGCCAGCTGGAGGACTTGGGTCGGCGTCGTCTCCGTCTGCAGCCTCCGGTCTCGAACCTCCAAACCGAACCGACCCGCGGATTCGCTTTGCGTCTGAGGTCAACGAGGGAGGAAAAAATAAAACAAAACAAAACAAAACAAAAACAATGCTTTAGGGCTTCTCTTCCGCTGACGTGGTTCGCACTGATCGCACTGACCCACTGCAGGATCTGATGGTAAAATAGTACCAAAGTCAAGGGATTCACTCTGGCTGTGCGCCATGCGGAGCCCGGCGACGTGGACGTGGAGAGCCGCGCTGACCTGCGCGCTTCTGCAGGCGGTTGTGCACGGTGTCAGAGGTAGGTAGGAGAAAACCCGGGCTCTGTTGGAGCGACACACACGCACACACAGAGCGTGTGCTCGCACCAGCGTTTGTGATCCCCGGGTCGGCTCAGCTGCCTCCGGGTCCAGTGGCTCCAGTCATGAACCGACGGAGGACCTCCAGGTCCATTCATAAACCTCATTAATCAGCCACCAACGCCGTTACTATCAATACGATTTGTTGTTTAACGTGTAAGATTCCTGTTAGGGCCTCAGACCGGGTAGGTGGACAGATTTACCCATCATCCTGACCGGTCGCATCAACGGCCCCAACGTGATCCAGTCCCAATACCATAACTGGATGGCGTGATTCAGATTGGGACCTGTTTCCTTCCGGTCTTCTGTTTGGTTTAAACTGGGGAGGGTGTTTATTCAATTACACTTTCAGAAATGGTCCAAATCTGAATGGACCCACATGGCCACAGGGAAGATTCTAGGATTCTCTTTGGGTCTCTGCTGCTGGGGGTCTTTGGTTGTGTGTGTCAGTGATCAGCCCCCCTCTGTGCTCCTCCAACCCCCCCCCAGGTCTCAACATATGCACCGGCGGTAGTGCTACGAGCTGCCAGGAGTGCCTCCTCATTCACCCCAGCTGCGCCTGGTGTGCGCAAGACGTACGTCTACCAAATCTTGCCCTAGTTATCAAGTCTCAGCCGATCGTTTTTGGCGTCTCAGAAGTCCCAGCGAATGCTAACATCAGAATTTATTTGTCCTTTCAGGACTTCGGCCAAAGGAAGACCCTGACATCGCGGTGTGATTTCGAACAGAACTTGGTCAAAAGGGGCTGCGACCAGCGCTTCGTCGAGAGCCCCAGCAGTAGCATCTCCGTCCTGCAGAACGTTCCCCTCAGTTCCAAAGGTGTGTCCCAGTATGACGTCGTCCAGATCATGCCCCAGAAGATGGCCCTCAGCCTGCGACCTGGTAGGTGTCCAGTCAGGGAGGACTGGTGTTTGTTCCCTGAAAAACCAGAGATCAAAGCGGCCAAGATGGTTTCCAAACGTCTCCTTCGGGTGTTTGCTCCCTCAGGAGGCCAGACGTGGTTCCAGCTGCAGGTGCGGCAGGTGGAGGACTACCCGGTGGATCTGTACTACCTGATGGACCTCTCCCTCTCCATGAAGGATGATCTGGACACCATCCGTAACCTGGGCACCAAGTTGGCCTATGAGATGGGCAAGCTCACCAGCAACTTCAGGCTGGGCTTCGGCTCCTTTGTGGACAAGAACATGTCCCCTTTCTCCTACACAGCCGAAAAATATCGGGAGAATCCCTGCAACGGGTAGGTCGGTCCGCCGCTCCGGTGACAGTGACTCGCCGCTAGTGTCAGTGTTCTGTTGAGCTCATGGTTTCGGTTACTGACGGGATATTTATTATCAATGCAGCACTTTACAAACCCAGAGTTTAGTTAGTAAATTGCTAAACTCAAAGGTCTAAATCACCTGATTTCTGAGGTTGGGATGTGTTTTTATCAGGAGGAGGTCATCGTTATTTCACATATAAAAGCCTCGTGGTGGAAAACTCCCGTATCCACTCGGTCTATTTTCACACACTCATGAATCGTGAACAAGTTGCGCTGCAGTTGCAGGATCGTGGTGTTTGAGAGCTTCAAAATGGCCACGATTCTGGGTCAGTGAGGGCAAATGGAAAGGCAGCGAGCTCAATAGAGGGCACGCGCTGTTTCCCCTCCAGCGGAGGCTAGCGCGGCAGCTGCATCGCGCATCACTTCCTATCTGGGTTGCAGCCTCGCTCGTGGGTGTTTTGACATTTTAAATCTGACACAACTTTGCCGGTTTCTAAAAATAAATGGTGGTGTGTGTGACCCTAATGTCCTGTCTTCACCTGTGCTCAGGTACAAGCCGTTCCCCAACTGTGTCCCCACCTTCGGCTTCCGCCACATCCTCCCGCTGACCGACAAGGTGGACAGCTTCAACGTGGAGGTGCAGAAGCAGATGGTGTCTCGCAACCGCGACGCGCCGGAGGGCGGCTTCGACGCCATTCTGCAGGCTGCAGTTTGCAAGGTGACGAGCGTCCCGACACTGTGCCATCGGATGATTAAAACTGGAAATGATCCAACAAGATTCCACATTTTACTGTCGTATCGCAAATGGACAAAGGAATAATAAAAGAACAACAGAAATGAATGTGTTATTTTGGTACTGGTCAACTAAGTCATGGTTCAGTGTGAGGAGCTTCCTATTTGAGTCATTATTTGGGAAATCTACGACTTGTCTCGATATCTCCTGTAGAATAAATGCAAGCCTACTGCTCATCATAGCAATTCAAGCTTAACTTTGAGTGGATGTGCTTTTCTCAGGAGAAGATCGGCTGGAGGAAGGAGGCCTACCACCTCCTGGTGTTTGCCACTGACGACGTGCCTCACCTCGCCCTGGACGGGAGGCTGGGAGGCCTGGTGGAGCCCCACGACGGGCAGTGTCACCTCGACGACGGCAGCGAGTACAGCGCCTCTACCAAGATGGTCAGTGGACCTGCGCTCTTCCTCCAGAGCTACGGTCAAACAGCTGTTAGGAAATGAAACAGAAAGCAGAGCAGCTGTTGCTCCCAAAGCTGCTGGTGAAGGGAAAAGCCACCTTTTTTTCAGTATTTATTAAAAGGGTGATCCACAGGTCCTCGATAGTTTGGACGTGTGTGAGAAGACTGCTCTGCCACATAAAAATTCAGTCACACACATCTGGGGTCAGAAGTGCAGCAACATTTGTTCTGCCTGTTTCCTGAGTGGCTCTGTATGTGGTGTGATTCCACAGAATTTACCCACAATGCTCCTTTCCACCTTCCTCCACAGGATTATCCCTCTCTGGCACTTCTGGGAGAAAAGCTGGCAGAAAATAACATCTTTCTTATCTTTGCAGTGACAAAACAGCTGTATATCATTTACAAGGTAACACTGAAAGGTGCACATTTTCACTGCTTAATCCTTCACTTTGGAGCTAATCCCATATCCTCTTTTTCCCTCGAAGAACTTCACTGCGCTAATACCTGGAACCACGGTGGAAATCCTGGACCAGGACTCCAAGAATGTGATTCAGTTGATCATCGCAGCTTATAATGTGAGTAGATCCGGTCGATAGAAGCCGAGGGAGCGGAAAGAAGACGGATGAGAGGGAATTTTTAACATCCTTCGCCCACTGAGACGCAGTTAGCGAGCCTGAGACTGTCACAGGGGATTGAACGCAGCTGATTCCTCATTTTGATGAAGCCTGCAGAGCTTCCAAATAATCCTGCCTCCACATTTAATTCCAAAACAAACATATTCTGTTGTTAAAGAGAAGTTGTTTGCTCTTTTTTCCCCCCACAGAACATCAGGTCTAAAGTGGAGCTCTCGGTTTGGGATCATCCTGAGGACCTCAGCCTTTCCTTCACTGCCACCTGCCAGGATGGGATGCCACTGCCAGGCTTGAAGAAGTGTGCAGACCTGAAGATAGGCGACACCGTGAGTGCCTGCTCAGTCCATGGAAACCAGCCTGAGCGGTTTCGGAGCCGTGCAGGTTGAGGTTGAGCCCAGGCAGAATCCTGTCTGGGCTGCAGGGTGAGATGAGGAGGTCCCGGGGTGCAGGAAATCAGGAAAAGCTCTAAATGAGAAATTCCAAGTTGGTTAAATATTTGCGTGTTGACATAATCGGGGCTGCGTCCAGGAAATGACCACACAATCAGATTTATTCTGACTGAGAAAAAATGTGATAGCATGTGACTTTACTCTTCTCCAAGCTCGTTCACAGTCTGAAAAGAGTTTCATTTATCCTTCAAGGACCGAATACTTCCACTTGTCAGTCAAGGTTTGATCTTTGGTTAACTCTGTCTATGACCTTTGGCCTCAGGTTGCTTCTGGGGTGTATTTTTATCTTAACTGTATTCCCAGAAATATTGTTGACACATTAATAAACAACTCAATAAAAGGCTGAGATTCGGGCCTCAGAACCAGCCTTCCCCCCTCCTGCCTGTACAAGAAAAGCAACTTGGCGGCTGCTTTGGATTCTGCTGCGTCGAACATGTAGACGAAGCTCTGAGCTCACAGGGGATCACGGTCCCTCCAAGCCGGGTTTACTTGGCAGAACACCGCCTGAGTCCTGAGGGGGCTGTGGCTTCATGTCCCTGCTGCTGCTGAGATCACGTTGCCCTGAAAATAGACGCTGACAGGAAGGTAGAGCGAATCCAAATCAGTCTGGATCAGGAACTTTTACCTTGTGTCCGATTGGTTCACGGAATCATTAAATACAACAGCAGTCTGAGCCCCTCACGCGTAGGTTCTTATGTATGTTATTCCGCTCTTACGGCACGGTGTGTGTGCAGGTCGCAGGGGGTGTTTGGTGTTTCACCTCCAAGGTGCAATTAGGGTGAGTGTACAAGAGGAAGCCATCTTTTATTGGAAGTTTTAGAAGCGATTGAAGGCCTCGGTTACTTGCACTGTTGTGATACTTTGACCCAGTGGTGGCAAAAGTCCACCAAACAGCTTGAAGTTCAGGCAAGTAAAAAAGTCACTAGATGTTATATGACGAATTAAGATGTTTCAATAAAATAAAATCAGTAAAGGAGATTATTTTTGGAGCCATTTTGATTCGGTTTTTGTTTGATTAAAGAATCAAATCTGGGAATGCTGACTGTTTTTGCTCTAGTTTTGGTAAAGAAGCTTGACGGCAGGTTTTGTGGAAGCAGAATGGCTGTCTGGTTGCTCAGAGGGCTCACGGGTGATGGGTCAGGCTGACGTTGTTTTGTTCTCTGGCAGTGAAAGGAGATGGAGGGTAGCTCAGCCTGCATGTTGCCAAGCTTTAGTTCAGTCCTAGCCGGTATGTGTAGCTGCAGGAGCTCTCCCCCACGAACCCGCTGCTGCATGTCAATGACCTGGCACAAAGGCCGGCAAGAAGAGGCCTGTGAAGGTTCAGCCCGCAGAAGAAGAGAAACGCTGGCTGGGATGGAGATGATCAGCGCCCAGCAGAGAGAACTCATACATATGAATGACGGCAGTTCAGTGCTTTTTGTATGAATCCTTTTTTTTTTTTTTTTTTTAACTGAATGCATGGGAAGTATTCAAGTGATTCGGCGCTCTCTGGTGAGCTGGTCCTGGCTAATTGAATTTCAGGCAGTCATAAGAATTCCATTTTGAAAAAACAATAAGTAGTTTCCATGGTAACTTTTTTTAAGTTTTTAATCACTGATAGAATTAAAAATGCTGTGTCGTAAGTAGACATATGCAGTTAGCATTTTAAACCATGTATTTCAGTCTGGGCCAATTGAACTTCAGATTACATTTTAGTAGTATTATCAGTGCGTTGTGCGCCCCTCCCACCAAGTTCAGCACGCCTACAACTTTCCACCCTGTGTGTGTTTCCCCACAATCAGCCACATGATGGAAAGAACGAGCCTCCTCAGGACTTCCATTTACAGTAAATCTAATTGTCTCTCATTACCTCAAGTTTCCCGCGCTGGAGCAGGAAGTCATGTGATATGTGTCCACAAAACTTGCCAATCGGTTGGCAGAAACAAATTTAAAAAAACGTCTACTTTCCATTCTATTTACAATATTTGTGTTTAGTAAATATATTTGTGCATTTAAAAAGAAATCCCATTTAATATTCTTAGATTTGCGATAGTCAGGCCCTGTGTTTACATTTTGAGATTTTTAGATTGCTTTTTCTATAAGATGTGTATCATTTGAAATAATATATATTACAATATGATAAAGTACATGCAAGTGGGGCTAAAAATACCCCCAGAATGTAAACAGTGAAACAGGCAAGAAAAACATCTGCTGGCTTTGTTATCTTGTCCAAACATCCTTCCTCAGAGTAATTAAACGGGAGAGGTCTTGTCATAGTTTTGGTGTGGCCCGTAACAGCACACATTCTCGCAGAGTTCAGGCATGCAGGCCGACCAGAAGCTGTCGAGCACAAGCAGGGGCAGTTTTTCCCCAGCCGTTGCTGCCGTTGCACCACTTGAAATGAGTTTGAAACATTAGAAGTGGAGAATATTTTTTACATTACAGGATATAAGTATGTTTTGCCGATAGCCTGATACTGATAGGCAAATTCTATAGTTAATTTTCATGTGGCCTTGAACGACATGTTTGAAATCTCTGCTAATGTGATTTGCCATTATTTAAATGATCTAGAATGACATTTTTTTTGGGTTGCATGATAAAACAGGCTGGTTGTGTGACGCAGCTTAAAAAAATACATGTGGAAAATGAACATGTGTTCACCTTCATTTTCTTCATCAGGTTTCATTTAATGTGAGTGTGGAAGCCAGAAGCTGCCCTCCTCGTGGTGCCAACACAGCTTCACCATCAAGCCAGTGGGCTTCAAAGATCGCCTGGAGGTGTCTGTGGATTATCGCTGTGACTGTGGCTGCAGTGAGGTGGCTCAAGTGAACAGCAGCGTCTGCAACTCCACAGGTACCGTTTTCATGTAGAACCCAAAGAGAGTCTGGGTTCAATCATAACTCAAGCCGACTTTGCCTGTCCTCTCTATTGTCTCCAGCTACTGTGGTTTCCTCCCACACTCCAAATACGTCCAAATTTTGTCTTGTGGGGGCTCTAAATTCCTAAAGTGTGAGTGTGTGTCAGTAAACAGTGTGTACCCTGTGATGGACTGGTGTTCTGTCTAGGGTGTATTCCTGTCAGTTCCCAAAGCTGATGCAAACATCCAGACAGAAAAGATGCTTATTTCTGTCCATATTTCTGTCTGTACTTTAAAAAGAGAATTGAAACATACGTTGAGCCTTACTGGGCGCCCTT
>CAAE01014695.1:122240-181644 GCA_000180735.1 Tetraodon nigroviridis | reverse complement strand
GCTCCTCGCAGTCTCTCTGAAAGCTCATCAGAGCGCAGCAGACACCGTTTCAGACTCACTGGCTTGTCTGTGACCACCTCACGCTGTAATCTTCCCTGGCTTTAGTACCACAGCTTCCCTGCTTTGTTTAGATTTCCTTTTTCTTTTTTTCTGTAAGCCCTAGCGTCTGTCTCAGCGATGCATTAAGACAATTACGCTAAAATACAGCCTACAAGCACATGGCAGTTTCCACATCAGTTTGTTTAATTTTCTCTTTTGCAAACCAAAACCTCAAGATGGTCTGATGGCTCTATTCTGCACTTTGTCACATAAAAACATGAAAAGGACTCTTTTTGGCTGTCAGGTGCTCAGTGACCCTCAGTGTCATTTACCTCCAAAGTGTGTCGTTAAAGTTGCTTTTTCAGGGATATTAGGTTGGAAAGTGTTAACCGCCTGCTCTTAATCTGCCTTGGTTTGTAAATCCAGTACCACTAGTCATTTTAAGAATGTTACATACTGCTGGCACTGTAAGCCCAAATCACAGTCAGGACATTCACAGTTCAGAATAACACAAAAATGACCTTGTCTGCAGCAGCTTGTCTGTGTTTAATCACTCAAACACTCACTGTCTGTGCTACTAAACGAAAACATTCTGCTTTAGCTTATTTGGTCATCCGTCTGCTCTGATAGAGAGGCGTCATTTCGAAAGGAAAAAACCTCAACTGTGAGGGATCCTCCTTTAACACAGCTGTGTTTATCATGGTCTGACAAAGGAGCCAAAAGAAATGGGCCAGTTTCAGTCCGTGGCTAGAATGCAATTGCAAGATAAGGCGACAAAGCCGTACTTTGGGAGGGAGCTTAATTCTTTAAACCAGAAAATGATCACCTTCTCACCACTATGGAAAGAAGCAGTGGATGAAAGCGGACCATACTTGAATGTGGACCATATATTTGTGTTCAGGTCTGTAAGAATGATGCTGTGTCTGTCGTGGTGTTAAAACGCAAACCTGAATATTAACGACGCCACAACAACAGTGTGGGTGCACATTTCAGCCTTCCTACACCTGGAATTCTAAATGTTCACAGGTTTTTGGCCGGCTAATTCATGAAATGTTTGCCGCTGTGAAATTTATTTTTCAGCTGTGTCAAACACAGATTTTCCAAGATTTCAGCTTGTAGAGCTCACATGAATTTAGAGAGATAGGGTCTCACTGATTATGCAGACTACGTCGTTCCCAAAAAACGGGTTCTTTTTAACATGATGGTTTATCTTTAAGGAGTATCGATGCTCGGGCTCCCTGAGTGTGAAGCAATTCAATGTTTATTTTCAAGAAATGTATGAAGAAGACTAATCTGAATGACTAACTGGTATGCTGACTATATTATGTCTTTCTAAACATTGATTTTAACATTGTGTATCTGTGCAAATATGCCAGGATTGAGTCAACATTGCCTCGTGATAAAGCTGATGCTCTCTGCAGTAATCGTTTGATTAATTGTTCCTGAACCTAGTCATTGTAAGACTTTAGTACAGTTTCTAAGCAAAAGGAAAATGTGGAAAATCTTCCCTCAAAAAGAGCAAACGCATGTTAGTCAGATGTCTTGTTGTGTCTCCTCAACCAGTCATCATGTCAGCCTCAGCAGTCGGAGCTCTGGGAGTGGTTCCCTGCCCAAAACTCTGCAGGATTCATTTCCACCGCTCCATGTTTGGCTCTACTAACTACTAAAGAATAGAGTGCAGGAGTTTCCATTGTTTTGGATTTGTTTGACGTTCGTCTGGGTTCAAGCCGGGACTGTCGTCTTCCTTGGTTGCATCAGAGTTAAAGTAAATTTGATTACTGTCACGAAGGCATGCGAGGCAGAAGCAGTAGCCACTACTCTGCAAACAACACGGAACTGACCTATTTTCCCCTGGCCTCGGTTCCCGTCGGCTTATAAAATCACTTCCACTCTCATTCCTTACGAGTTCCTTTTAGAAGAATGCTTAGTGGCGTGCACTGCTGGTAGAAACGTCCTCCTCGAGTCTCCCCCTGAAGGTTGGTGCATGTTGTGGGAGTCGGTGAAAGTGATGTTCTTAAAAAACCTGATCCTGATTTTGATGTCAACATGCACTGGTAAAAATGGGATGTTGGACGTCATTTCAGAACGTGTCTGGTCTCATTTATTCGGCTGGTTGTTCTTCTGGAGGATTTTGCAGCTGAGGTAGAATATTTAAATATGAGCTTAGCATGTCAAATGCTGGCCCTCGGTCGACCTCTTCTATGAGTGAAGAGGGAGAGTTTGTTCCGATGTGGAGCAGGCCGGTGGTGTTGAGCTGCAGCTGATTCGGTCTGTCACTGCTGTTCCTGGAGGAGGAGGAGGAGACGGTTTTTAAGTCTGGGTATCCTGACTCGGTTGCTAACGACGATCACAGCTGAGACACATGTCGAAGTCACACGGAACAGCCTGGAAAACCTGGAATCTATTATCGTTACCATCAGAGTAAGGCCCAAAGCTTTGAGCTGTCAGGGATTTGCGTGACAGAAGCCTGACTTCTAACACATCAGTGCTGCTTGCTTCTTCCCTGGGTTTGTGTTTGTGTGTGTGTGTGTACTCAAGCTTTGACCTTTGGAAGCTGCTGTAGCTGTATTTATCAGCTGTCTACAGCATGTTGTTGTTGTTGTTGTTGTTGTATCAGCTGCCCACAGCAGGTCTTCATTGCAAACCTTTGGTGCCTTTTTTCAACTCAAAACAGGGCCAAAGTAACATGCTGTGTGTTGCTGATTGCAGGGTAACCCTCTGGCAAATGACATAACGACCGGAGGGCTTTTCTTCTCTTATTTCAGATGTTAGAAAAGCTGATCCAGTGACCCAAAATAATTATGTTCCTCATGCATTTTCCACACACATCACCATATATTAGTCCAACTGACTTCTGTGCGCTTAGATAGAAGTCCTTATTGAAAATGCTATCCTGTGTTTGTTTAGGTGAAGGTATAGATGTGTGTTTTCTGTTCATTCCCGGTGGAAACTCTTCTAGCTGCTCCTCACTCTAAGCAAAAGGTTTCTTTGCCCATCTTTCCATCAGGCTGTGGTGCTACAGATCTCACGCTTTATTCTGTCCGAAATTTGAATCGCATTAACAGAGCTGTCAAATTTACTGTTGCGTTCCTGTCGCCGTGGTTAATATGCTCGCAACGCACGGCTGCTGGACAACGCCGAAAACGGCGAAAAGAACAGCTTGTCCTTTAATGCGGTAACATTGTGTGATGTTAGGTAACTATAAAAGAAATTCAAGGGAAATATTTCCACCAACATTCCCTCCATCCAACTCATGTAACATTTATGTAACAGATGATTGTTGGCTGCTGTTGGACATGAGAAAAGCTCCCACACAAAGGAATGAGTGCAGCCAGGAGGTTTTCATAGCTGACAGAGGAGCGTTCACACTTTGTAAATAAAGTGTGGCATCGGTGCATTTGTGTTTGTTTGGCTGCAGTAGAGCTTCCTGTTTTCTCTCCCCAGGTCACGGCGAGTGTCACTGTGGGGAATGTAAATGTCACGCCGGTTACGTCGGTGACAACTGTAACTGCTCCACCGAGACGTCTTCGTGCATTTCTGACGATGGGCAGATGTGCAGCGGGCGGGGCAGCTGCGTGTGTGGTCGCTGTCAGTGCACGGAGCCGGGTTCGTTCGGAGATACCTGTGAGAAATGCCCCACCTGCCCTGATGCCTGCGACACTAAGAGGTACTTTCTGTTCCCGTTCCTTATATTTCTGGGTGTTTACCTGTTGTCCCATGCAGAAAATCTTTATTGTTTGAGAGGAACCTTCTTATTTCATGTTATAAGGACCCTTTTTTCGCTCATTTCTTGCTCATCTTTTCCAGTGGCCTTGGAGCGGGTCAGAGCTCGTTAGTTCCTGAACTCATCTAGACTTTGATGAAGACGTGCTTAGACAGTCCAGATAACTCACAGGCCATTTGTGACCCTTGAACCAAAGGGTCACAGCAGACACAATCACAATCAAACACAATCAAACACAATCAAAACCAAACCCAGCCAAAACTGCTGGGTTGATCAGCATGCCTCAGTGTGTCACATCAGGACGTTAAGAGGTCTGGACATCTATGGAAGTACTGACATCCACATGCATCCAAAAGTAGCGGAAGTCTTTATTGAAGCACCTCTGACCTTTGACCTGACATGAGGTTAGAAACGGTCGGTGGCTGCCCGACCACCGGTGTGTGCGCTTCACGGTTATGCACAGATTTGGCCAGTACATGTAGAACACAGACATGAAGATTCTCTGTTAAAACAGCTGAATTCAGACGTATTCAAGGGCAAACAGGCAAGGAGGGATACATTACCGGCTCATTTATCACATTTGGTTATACAGTCGAAATGTAACAGACAGACGGGAGTTGAAAGCAGCGGTAAGAGATACACGAGTCCTGGATGTTTGGGCTGATGAAGATGAAGGTAGCTCTGTTTGAAGTCTGGGAAGTTTCTGAAGTCTTTAAGTTGTGCTGCTGTGTTTCAGGAAGTGTATCGAGTGCCGCCTCTTCAACTCTGGAGGGTTTACAGACAACCAAACCTGCCAGCGCCTGTGCAAGGATGAAATCATCACCGTGGAAACTCTCAGTGAGTGAACCCAAACACACACACACACACACACACAAATACACACACAAATACACACAGGCGGTGCCACGCTGACCAGCTGTCTGGCAGAGCCCGCTATTCTGTCACAGTCGTCTAATACAAATCTCACTTTATAGGAGACTTCCTGTGTTGTTGTTGAGGTTTTTTTTCTGTGACTCACTCAAAACATCATAGAATATTTTAAGATTCCATGAGGTGTTTCATGGTAGGAGCGGCCGCTTTCAGTCACATAAAGTCAGCTCAGCCACTATAAATCAAAAGGACGCGTCCATACAGCGTGGTCACGTGTTACTATGTAGTTGGAAAATATAACCCATGTTATTATGTGTCATCTAATTAGTTTCAGATGTCATCACTTAAAAGATGATCCTAACTCAATAAATAACATTTGCACTATGTTACCAAGTGGAGGAGTCTGCATTTGATCAATTCGGGCACGAGTGAAGAAACGTCAGTGTGTCACCACTAAAAAATGTGATTTAGAAAACAAAGATGTCTCAGTGCTTCTCCTCATTTGTGCTGACTGAGCGAGATCTGCACTTATTAACATATTTACAGCTGAGTTTGTTACAGTATTGACTGATACTGACCCTGAAAGACTATTAAATGTGTTGTTCTGACCCACTGTGCCGCTGGCCCAGATCCTGCGTGTTTCACAGAATTCCTTCTAGTTCAAGTGTCTGACTTGCCTTAATGGACACCACATGTGCATTCCATGTATTTTGTGCATGAAATAAAGTAGGAAGGGATCAGGGTTCAGTGTGAGCTCACCCGTTTACCCTGCCATGAGCTGTTGTTTCGGTGATGAAAGTCCAAGAGAAACATGAGCATGCAAAATAGCTAGCTCTCATTCAGACTGGGTCATGATTTCACAGCTCAGAAATTTAACAGCAGTCATCTCCGAGCGGGCCTGGTTTTGCTTCTCAGGCTCAGGTTGTTGTTTACCCTTTGCAAAATTCTAAATCTGAAGCCGAACAATCCTAACCCCGAAACAAACAAACAATAGCGAATGGCATCTTTTCACGTTAGCAAGTTTTGATGCTTTTCTCTATCGTTTCTCTGCTCTTCTCTTCCAGACACGGACGACCGCAATGCCGTGCTTTGCCTGTACAAGACTGATGACAACTGTGTGATGAAGTTCACATATTCCGAGCACACCAGCGGACAGTCCATCCTCACAGCGCTCAAAGAGCCAGGTTGGCGGCTTCTGTCCCTCTTCACATACTCTTCCATGTGGGAGGCTTTTCCCACCAAAATAAAGTTCCAGCATGTATATTGCTGGGAAATTCCAACTCTTTGCTGATCAAACTCAAACAGCGCCAGCGTTTTCGCCAGTGGAAATAGCAAATTACTGAACCGTTGATTTCAGGTTCTGATTGTTGGTGTAACAAACGGGACTTTTGTCCTTTCAGAGTGTGGCACTGGGACAAATGTCCTAATGGTTCTGCTCGCGGTGGTGGGCAGTATCCTCCTGGTGGGAGTGGTACTGCTGGCGGCCTGGAAATTGGTCATCACCGTTCACGACTTGAGAGAGTTTTCACGCTTCCAGAGTGCACGCTCACGTGCCCGATATGAGATGGTAAGGATGGACAACCCAGGGGTGATCTAAATTAACCCGAGTAAAAAATGTTCCCATTGTGATTTTCTGTCACCCGCAGGCCTCCAACCCTCTGTACAAGCAATCGGTCACACATGACATGAAAAGCGACTTCAGCATGTATGGAATACCTTACAATGGCGGGCTGCATTGATCATGAGCGCAGGGCTTGGCAGGACCGGTCCAATGAGCGAATCCCTGGAGGACAGCGGATGGGAGGCGACCTCATCCAGTGAACGACCACCGTGTTGGGAATGCATGGCCTTCTTTTAAAAAGACGCTGGTCTGCATTGTTTGTTTGACTGAGGGTGCAGGAGCAGGGAAGCGTGGATTCCAACCTTTTTGGGGGAAACTTAAACAGATTTGCATTAATGATGAGTTTGTAACCATTCCAGGAGAAGGAACTCTGCCCACTACTGCCATCAACCCACCATCTTGTGTAAAGAGTGGGTGTCATGTTTGTACAGTATATTTTTTATAAATACCAAGTATCCACTATGCACCTAGACAGGTACTGGTATCCACAGGACAGGTACCATCATGCAACCAATAACTTTTCATTATCTGAGGCTCACTATCATGGTTTCTTGTACTACTTACATTGACTTAGCGGTAGAATTTTGCACAGCAAATTTTCAGACAAAGTTTGTATTTAAGAACGCTCAAACTCCTCGCTTCCACCGCCGTTGGAAAGATAACACATACTGTTGGACTTTACAGTGCTATGGAGAAGTTTATGCAGTCTCCTGGTTTTGGGGTTTTGGGGTTTTTTTTGTTTGTTTGTTCGTTTTTTTGTAGTTCAATTTCAGACGATAAAATTAAATGTTATGAGTTAACATCAGTTGTTGTCTCTTTGTGTTGAACTTACTCATCCATTCTCTGTGTTTCAGAGTAGTCTAATAATTCAAATAACACTATAGTTACTTTATGTAGTACTTTACTACTTTATGTAGTAATGTATTTTACTTAACTATAGTGTGTATGTACTTGGCATGTCCGTGTGGCCCAGTAATGTGGATCTAATTTAGTTAAACAAACGTTAGTTAAATACAAAATGTGATTTATGTTTGGTTTTTCTTCTGCGCTGATCTGGTCACCTGTCCAACCTGAGCCCTTGAGCGCCCCCTCACGACCATGCTGGGAATAGGCGCTGAAGGACGGAAAAACAACGGTTGGAGGATGGAAAAGGAAAAGGATAGCATTGCCCTCTGGAGGTAAAAACAGGAATTTTAAGGTTTTCTAATACTCAGGATATTCATGTCAATATAACAGTAAACGCTAGATGGCAGCATATAATTTCTGTATAAAGTCGGGTAAATAAATAGTCTAAGTAGTATTTTTTTTCCATCCATCCATCCATTATCCTACCCGCTTAATAGAAATATAGATATATTTATTCATAATATTGTAATATAATATATAGATGTATTTGGAGGTCAAATATTTGGGATTAAAATGGGATTAAAATTTTAAAATATGATGCCAGCAGGTGCACGTGTTGGTAACAGGGATCATGCTGTGGGGATATCAACCCTTTGGCTAACAAACCTGTCAGCCATCTGGGAGACCTTTGCCATGGCCTCCCACCAAATAGTTCCAGGTTCCTCTCGTAAATACCTTGTTAAGTGGAAAAGAGGTAAAAATCATGTTTTTAATTGATGGTTAATCTACCCTCAATCTGTGCTCTTTATTATCTGTTGGTTTTGGGTTTTTAGCATGGAAAGTGTTATGGAGTGTGAAAAATAAAAAGCACTTCTGCCCACAGTGGCCCACTGAAGGTGGGGATGTGGCCTGTGGCTCCGTGGTGACTGGTCCTGTGCAGGTGTTACTGGTGGGGTCCTCACGTTCCCTCACATCAGCATTCCTGTGGCTGTGTCACATGTGATGGGTTGGGTCGGCCTTTTCCAAACTGAGTGTATCCATGATGTGCTTCTGCTGGGGCTTTTCGGCAGCAAAGCGCAATCTTTCATGCTGTTTGTGCGTGCATGCTTCCTGGTCTGCCAACACCCTGTAGGACGCAGACGAACATCAGACAGGAATCAGAGGTGGAGGTTCATCATTAAATGCAGCCTGGTTTTTTTGCCAGGATTTTGCTGGTGAATATTTTTGCCATTACATGTCTCTCCCTGTTGAGTTTGATCCTTCAAGTAGCTCTCCTGAACCTCTCTCCATTTTTCCCATTGTTCATGCTGCTCATCCCCCCACTCTCTCGCTCTCTCTCTCTCTCTGTGTGGGGGGGGGGGGGTGTCTCTCTCTTTCACCCCACTCTATTTCTCTTCTCTTTTTTTTTTATTTTTCCTCCCCTTTTCCCTCTCTTTCTTCCTCCTCTTTTTTCTCAGCATCTTTTAGTGGCACAGTCCTGAACCTGCCCTTGCGCTGTGCTCAACTTTCTGCTTTAAATTAACAGGAATACTTTAGAAAACGTGCTGATTTTGAAATACCTGCATGGAAGAAAAAAATAGTTTTTTTGTATGCAATGGACCAAAGGTAAACTGGATCTTTAAACTGATCACTTGAGACTCAAGCAGACATTTAAAAAATAGAAATAATACTGGGAAAGATAAAACTGTGTAAACTGAATGTGTGTTTTAGTAAAAACCTAAGAAAACCTACCGGTACATATATGTAGTGCACAGACATGGTAATTATTTCTTCTAAGATTTATTATTCAAGGCAAAGATAGCTTGACAAAAATAGCAGTATTCCTTCTAGTTACACATTTATACCCTCTCTCTGGTCGTCCCTCCCACATTTGTTGCCATGAATTAAAAAAAAGAAAAGATAGATGACAACATGATGTCTCACCCAAATTTCTATCAGATCTGCTATGAAAGGGTGACCTTTGTAAGGGTGGCCTTCCTAAGGGTGGCCTTCCTAAGGGTGGTGCTTCTACAAGTGTGTGTCACAGTTCTTCATCACATCACGGAAAGTTTAGCAAATACAGCTGTTAAAGTGGATGGAAAAGGGCCACCAACAGCTCCAACAGCTCCACTCGGCCACTACACATCAGCCTGTTACTCCACTGAGGCTCCTTAGGGATAAAATCATTTTCAGCTTTTGTAAAACAATTGTGTCAAAGTGATTTTTTTTTAACCACCTGCAGAGCTCCAGAGCTAAGTCACTGCACTCCTCCCTGATTTTGAAACCCCAGAAAGAGAACAGCCTCTTTTTGAAAATAAAGTGAAATAGAGATGTGATTATACGGTTGAAAAGAGCTGATCTGGTGGCAAGAAGGTGGTTGTTTGTGGAAATAATATTTAAAAAACGGTTTTTAAGATCTAAAACATTTTTTAAAAACTGCAATAACAGCAAAAGTGCCTGGTAAGAAATCACATTGGAGCTTTCACCTACAGTGTACGTTATGAAACCAAGTCAAAACATTCTAGTGAGTGTGTGCGAGGGTTTGGAGTCGCATTGTAAAAATGATCCTGTCTTGTTATCATTAGGTTTGTAACACAACACATTTACTTAGTAAAAATGTGTCCCGTCTTTTGCCTATGGGATGGTTGGCTTGTAATAAGCAGATTTTGCACCACATTTCGCCCCCTATCTAGCGTATTGGGTTCAACTGATTTAATTTTCTTCATATTTAGTGTTTTCCTCATCCACTTCTTACTATATTTCTTTTTCTGTGGCCTAAAACATGACAGCCGTCACTATAAAAGGTTCAAAGTTGTTTCATTCTAAAATGCAAGCATGACTTGCAAGCACGAACAGACGTGATGTCAGTGAAATATGTTTAATTCGACCATGCTAGACTCATCACCAGCCAGCCAACTGGGTCTACCTGCAGGACACATGGAAATGATGATGCTTGATGATGATGATGATGATGATGATGATGATTAAAGGTCAGCTGTAAAGCCAAGGATTTCACAACTATGACTGGAACTGAGAAGGACTTTCCATGTGTGGGTCTGACTGGGAGAGGCCCACGGCTCATTAAGAACGTATAGATCATTTCCTCTTTCATTCAAAACCAACTCTGGCAAAGATTATCTTTTCTATTTGCAGCTTTACAATTCTTTCACTTTTGCTTTTGATAATCAGAGTACTAGAAAGAGGAACATCCCTCCATCCATTCAGTCATCCATCCATTGTCCCTTTTTTGTTATTGAATTTTGACTTTTTGTTTTACAAGCATATGTAACTCATCTTTTCAGTTTGGCTTCATTGCAGCTGAAGCTGTTTGTGATCTCCAACATCTGGCACAACATATGGAAAAAATTGTCCACCGTTTCTGCCCATTACTGATTCGCTGTGGTGACACGAGTCTGAGGGAGAGCAGAACGCTGCCGTGACTGATTCCGCTGAGGGCTTCTCATCGGCCTCCAGAGGTCCAGCCAGATCTACGTATCTGCTGTGTAAAGGCAAAGAAACAAAGGTGGAGGTCCAATTTCCAGGAAATCCAAGAGCTAGAAAACATCTGGACAGAGCAACAAAACAGTTTCTGTCCCACACTACGTGGCTTTCCTCCATCCACAGTTTATGTCTTTGTGATGTGTGATATTTGGCTGGACCCAGGACCAAACATTTCACAGGATTTATTATTTTTTTTGCACCATTAAGGTCTAAACGTCAAAAAACATATTTTTAATATACTGTGCTCCCCTGTCTCATGGCGGAGAGGGCTGTTCGTGGCTGCCAATAAAGTAAAAAAAATAAAAAAATAGATAACACAAAGAAATGTCTCTGTCTGTGACAGGTTTTCTTTTTTAACTTAAATCCGAAGAATGATGATCAACACTTTTAACTGTGCTACAAGATCTTAATGCATCAGTTTTTTTTAGATTCAGACGCCAGGAGAGTGGGTGTGGGGTGTGGGGTGTGGGGTGGGGGTATGACTTTAGCGCCTGTGGGTGTGCCCCTGGGTGTGAGTATCCCACCGAACGGCGGAGGTCTGCGGTGGCTGCTGTTTAAAAGCTGCGGACCAGCGGCGTTTGCGCACGGACGGCTTGAGAATGCGCATCTTGGCACTGCTCTGGACACTCGGTCTCCTGCTGCAGGAGGCGCAGGCATGGAGCTACAAGAACGGAATATTCCACAATTCTATATGGCTTGGTACGTATTCCGAAGTACTTTCTGCTCATTCGTGACATCTGCGGAGATGGTGATGACAGTCGGTTGGATTTTCCGAAACTTTAATTGTGGTGAAAGTTAAGGAAAACGGACATTTTACGATTGTCTGAGATAACTGTTGCACTTGTGGTAAATTTTAAACTAGTAAACAAACTAAAACTTTAGTCTGCACGACACTTTTTAAGGCTAACTTAGGAGACGTAGACGCAAACTTTCACAACCAAAGAGACTCTTATCAAAGGTTTGTCTGCTGAAATTAGTAAAACTGAGTTCAGATGCTCGTTTTTCCGATCAAATCAGAGATTCAGATGTCTGCATCAGGCTCCATCTGCTCCCTCAGGTGAACAAATGTGTCGTTAAACTCAACGGTGGCCTGCTCCAGCGTGCGTAAAAATACCGGGCTATGTTTGCGGGATGAACCCGTGCCAGATGGCCTTATTTTTCCAGAAAAGGAAATCATTTCTGCAGTGACATGTTAGAGCTGCTGATCATCATCTGGGTCAAATATGAAGAATGATCTGCGCCATCCCCAGTTCAATTTTTATCTCCCCGCGGGCATCATGAACCTTATCGACGCAATTATCACAAACTATTTTTCTAAATTCAATTTGCACCAATTTCCATGGTAGTTTACTAAATTGACACTTACCCTATTTATGTGTTATATTTTTACTAATGAGATAATGTTTACTCTTTTCAGGTCCTTTTTTGGAAGGGGGCTCGATTCCTTCCCGACACAAAAACATACTTAACTTGCTAAACTCTTGGAAAATGACTCAGTGGCACAACAATTATTATTAAAACCACCAGTGATACAAAACGACTGGAGTTTAAGAGGTGCTGAGTTATGCGTTATGACTAACATGCACTTTAATTTTACAACTATGGTAATGTGCTTTGGACATTAGGACGTTATTTGGGTAAAAGGCACTCAGAGACACCAGCCAGCAGCTTTCCTTGTTCCAAATGGGTTGGTTTTTTTTTTTAGCCTGGCTTAATGATACCAGTAAACATGAGAAAATGACTACATCTCTGGGCTTTCCAGGATTCAGATGTGTCACAGTCATGCGAACAGGAAAGTTATTAACTTTCTAGAACTTTGCTGTCTTTATAAACTCTAAATCCCACTCAGTCTCCCCAGCTGTGCATTAAAATCTAAATTAAACAAGCTGCTGAAAACCTCTGATTCTGACATCCTGTATATTTTTACAAGGTTAAAGGGTGTGTGACTCTTCGAGTGCCCTCCTTTTAAGCCTCATGTATTTATTAAAAGCCTGTGAATGTACCATTCATGGCTGACAGGGTGTGTAAAAGTGACAGTTTATGTACTGCAACGTCATTAAATAGAAAAGTCACATCAGACAAAAACTATTAAATGGATGGAAATTTCTGTGGAGGCTGCTTGATTTTGCAGTCATGCATGTGGAAAAGTCTCCCCTCTGAGAAGGAGGCCACGCCGGGAGTAATTAAGCAAATTGTTGGTGTACATCCAATGCTGAAAAACAGCACATTTTGCACAATTTGGCCAGGTGACCTCAATAGAGGGGTTTGTAGTTGCCACTGATGGTTACTGAACTTTCCAGGATAACAAGAGCACGACCACAGACTGGCGAGAGAAACACTGGCAGATCAACTGGGGAAAGTAGCGTTTTACAACACTAATGTCGTTTCTGGTGTGATCCTGCTGATTTAACCAAAGAATACACACCACATGGGCAGATGTGCAGGAAAGAACGAGAGTTTGAGCTAAAGCAGGCCCTGACATGATCCAACTCTCTTGACTAAAGGCATTATCAGCACTCAGTACATGCTTGGGGGCAGATGCTGATAAAGTACCCCCACAGTGGATAACCAAAACCAGAGAGGCCTCGTTGTAATCGAGTACCGTAGGCTTCCATTCAGCCACCTACACAGCAACAAGAGTCCAGGTTCCAAACCTCCTGGTGTGTTTCTGTGTAGAGTTTGCATGTTTCTGCTTCCTCCCAAAGTCCAAGGACATGCATCTTGGGGACAGATGAACTGGCTACTTTAAATTAGCCCATGGTGTAAATTACAGGGCAAATGGATGGAATGGATGGATGACTGGATGGATACTCAATGGGACACTAGCTGTACATTAAGAATAAGAAATTGACTCACTAATCCAAAGCACGGGGATCTAAAATAACCTCTCAGCATTTAGATTAAATCAGTACAGTCAGATGGCACAAAAGAGGCAAGTAAGCCGCCAATACCTCCCCAGAAAATGGAATTTGGAGGAGTGCCACAAGAAAGTCAACTACAGCCAAATGCCTGCAAAGAGTTGGCTGGTGTAGGAAAGTCAACTGAATGTGTCAGAACAAGATTACCTCAAAAAAAGGAAGAAAACCCCCCCACACCCTGCAGTGAATTAGATACCCACAGGACAGAAGTCGCTGTATCCATATAGGAAACCGCTGAAGGGTTGTAAGACCTTTAAGACGTTGTTCCTTTTTATTTGCATATCAGTGGCAACAATGTTACAATTGCTTCCAAAAAATTATAAAATGACCTTAAATATTACAGTACATTCATTAGAATAGAATTTTTTACTTTCGCTAAACTTTTCAGCACGGTGTCTTTCTTTTCCGTTGTCCCTGTGTTAACAGAACAAGCAGCTGGGGTTTACCACCGGGAATCACGTAAAGGACGGTACCAGCTGACATACAAAGAGGCCAAGGCTGTCTGCAAATACGAGGGAGGGAAGCTGGCCACCTACAAACAGCTGGAGGCAGCTCGTCAAATAGGTCTCCACACACACACACACACACACACAACAGTAGAGATGAAAAAAATACCTATTCATAATTCACTGTTGTTTTATAATGATTCACATTTCTGTTAAGCATGTCACCACGATGGTAATCGATTTGAGGTCTTCACAAGTGTTTCACTGGTTGACTGATGCCTTTTGCTGGTGGTGTGTTCCTATGTTCCTTTACCCAGTGGAATGCAATTTTACCTGCAACATGTTCGAACAGAGATTCCGAGGGTAAAGTTCACCCTCTGCTGAGTTTGACTGTTGCAAGCTTTAAACATCCTCAGGAGCGTTGGATTGGTAACATCTTATTAATTAAAAAAATGTCTCTGGAGATTGAATCCAGCAGCTCTGTCATGTGGGAGCGTCCGCTATCTCCCAGTAATCAACTTGGAAGATTCTTTTTGATTTTTTTTTTTAGACCTTCAAAGCACCCATATCCAGAAAGGCACAATGGAATCCGCCCAATGTCTTAGTTGTTTTTAATTTATAGGAAATTACTTTAATAACCCTTTATTCCAGTGTTTTTTTAAACTGTAATTATACTTATCTACTTACTGTTTCATCAAAACCGTGGAAAAAACAGCTTCTTTCTGCTCTGGTGCAGGATTCCATGTGTGTGCAGCTGGATGGTTTGGTTCCGGGCGTGTGGGCTACCCCATTGTCAAAGCTGGGGCCAACTGTGGGTTCGGCAAGGTTGGCATCATCGACTATGGCTACAGGCTGAACAAAAGTGAGAAATGGGACGTGTACTGCTACAACCCCGACAGTGAGTACCAGTAGACCGCTTTCTTTCCCGTTCAGTTGCGGTATGATTCCTGATTTTTACCTCTGATTCAGGAGGCAGGCAAAGTAAGTATTTTTAGGTTTATGTTTCATATTGTAAATCAGATATCAGTTACAGACAGTGAACTTGCAGATATGTGCCAAAAAATATTTAAAAATGTGGCAATGATATCAATACGAGATTGGTACAAGGTCACAAGGTTTTGTGGTGGGTTTTGTGGTTAAGCAGAAAATCCCCAAACAAATCTGACATCCATCCAACAACAATCTGTGGTTTGCAGAGCAAGAGGTGACTCTTTTCCTGTGGTAAGTGAAAGAGTTCTGTGACTCTGTGGGAGACGCCTGAGCCAAAAGGTTTAAAATCATCATTCAATTTAAGGGTTTCACAGAAATGATGATGTCATATTGCCAATTCATTCAGTAGGAACTCTGAGAAACTGTGGGAGTTTTATGACTGTTTCTTTTGTTTTTTTTCGTGAATGAATGCCAAGCCATGGCGTTTTTAGTGTCCCCTTGAGAGAAATCTCACACAGTAAGAGAAGGACCTATCAGTGTTGACAATATGTGTTTAGATGATCATTTTTCCAAAGAAAAGCTGATTCAACAACAAATTGAACATATTCTTCTTACCTTTAGCCGAGCCAAGTATAAAAGATATTGCACCCATGACATTAGATGTGTTCCTGTTTGTTTTAATAGTGTGTTTACAAAGTTGCTAATCATTTTTATGTAGTTAGGTACGTGACTCCTAATCTGTACCACATGTAAAAGACACAGTTCTGCCATTGTGTCTCCATGGATTCCCCCAGGAGGGTGATATCCACTGCAGACACTGTTGGCTCCACACAACTCCGTGGATAGAGCCGCAGGCTTGCACAAGTGGTTTCAAAATCACAACTGCGTTTGCGAGCCAGACAGAATTTGTCTCATATGAAGCATTTTTCTGTGAGGCATGGGGAGGGACTCCAGAATGAATGAAGTAATAAAACATGTTTTAGGAAATCATACTACCTATAGCACACCAGTAATAAAGGTAAATTTGGTATTCAGTAAAGTCCTTTAAAATAGATTTTATGTGTCCAGTAACTATGAAAACACTCTAATGAAGTTGGAAAAGCAAACATTTGGTACTGTGGCTCCTTTTTGGTTCTGGCTCCACTATTGTTCCAGAATTGTTTGTGTGTTTTGGGTTTGTTATTCGATGTCAAAACTGCCTTTCCTGTTCTTCAGCATTACCAGTGGTTAGTATATTGTTGGAAACCCTCAATTCATTATTCAGCAGGGTGTTTTTTTTTTGTTTTGTTTTTATGTGTGTGTGTGTGTGTGTGTGTGTGTGAGAGAGAGAGAGAGAGAGAGAGAGAGAGAGAGAGAGAGAAGAAGACAGCAAAAAAGAGAGTTTCAAAATACAATTTCTGCATCTTTCAGCCAAAGAGTGTGGTGGAGTGCTGACTGACCAGCAGAGGATTATTCAGTCTCCCGGGTTCCCTGAGGAGTACCAGGATGAGCAGATCTGCTACTGGCACATACGTGTGCGATTAGGCCAAAAGATCCACCTGCAATTTCAGGAATTTGATGTGGAAGACGACACGGGTTGTCTTGCAGATTACCTGGAGGTCTATGACAGCTACGACGACGTCTCAGGCTTTGCTGGCAGGTGAGAACCGCTCATCTGTAGGTATTCGGACGTGACGGCTCCATCAGTGTTCTGCAAAGGCTCGGTTCACTTTTTAAATGCAAACTGATTTGTTTTTAAAACGCAGCAAAGTTACATCTAACACAATCGTTGGCACCAGGTTTTAAACACTATTTTGTGTGGCAACGATGAGTAAGTGAGTAAACGAGGTTAAAATGAGCAGAACCAGGGCATGCTGTATGCCTGTTTTGGAAACTGGCCACCACCATCACCAAAACCCATGGCAACCATCTCCTGGAAGCCCTGTGTGTTTTCATGTATGCCTGTTCCACTTAGGTTCTCTCCAAAGTTAACACTATGGTTGTTTTTTTTTTTAATGTATTAGTTTTTTCCTCCCTGAAACCATGGTGACAGACACACGTTACTGTTTGCTGAAGCAGAGCGAACAACAGTGCAAGATGTAGGCTTCTATTTTCACACTCAGAGGACTGAGTTGGTAAGAAAGTACATAGAACTGGAAAAGCACTCTGAGAGCACAGAGCTTTCAAAGCCTCTTGGCTTTGGAGGTTTGATCATTATGCAGAAGCAAAAAATGGCAGAGATATCTGGCAAAAGATGGACAATTTGAAACATTTCTGGATCCAGGTGGGTTTTCAGAACATCAGACAGAATTTTAATTATCTGTTCCTTGTCCAATGATCAACATTTTCAAAACATTTAATCATAATCTATTTACTCTGAGTTATTTTGCTGAAAGTCAAACTCAACATCCACTGCTTAGGCAGAAGATTATACTATAGGATGTACACTGAGAAAGACAGCAAACCAGAGCTGATGCAGACATACTTTAATCAAAGACTCTTGTTTTTTTTTAGTTTGAAGCAAAGCTTAGGAATCCAGAAGTGATTGGTTAAATATTTTTTGACTTTCCTATGGAGAAAACAACATATCTGTTACGGCTGACCATTTGGTTTCTCAGCTGGGTAAAGTCAAGCAGACAGTTGTTGGTGGAAAACAAAACAGAAAAATAACAATGTACTTATCAATAATCCTAAATATTCACTTACAAATGCACTTCTTGTCGAAGCTGACGACACATTTAATTTAGATCAACCCAATTATCCAGAAAGTTTAATGTAAACCTCTGTTTGTCTGCAGGTTCTGTGGCGATGTTTTACCTGACGACATCATCAGCACAGGTCAGAATTCAGAAGTCAGCATGTTATTGTTGATCCTTTGGTTGTTGCTCACTGACATTTCTGACATTTGTGATTCTTTCCAGGCAACGTGATGACTCTAAAATTCCTCTCTGATTCCTCAGTGACAGCTGGGAGGTTTCAGGCTAGAATACACTGCTATACAGTCAAACAATTTTACAAAAAACAACTGATGAGCATTTAGTTTGATATTCTGATATATTCCTGTACATGGTTATAGCATTAGTTAACATATTTGCTGTAACTATTACATTTCTAATTAAAGGTAATTAAGATTATAAAGGTTATTTACTCCACTCTTTGTGATATTTAGATATTACTCTATATAAAAAAAAACGGAAAAACAATCAAATCTGTCTGTATGCTCTTTAAGTGTATATACATGGACTGTAGAAGATTTTTTTGATTTTTTTTGTGTGTGTTTACAGCCAAAAATGATTGAAATTATTTACGCTGATATCAATCACATTAAAGCACCTTTTCAAACAAACCCTACCTCATCTGTGTCTGTGGTTATTGTAAAAATAAATACCCGGTAAAGATGCCTAAAGCCCATTTCCAACTTAATTTTCAGTAAAATTAGGGGGGTTGGCAGAAGATAACAATAGCCAAGAACACTTTTTGAAATGTTTTTCCAGCAACAATAAACATCCCGCACAAATATTAAATTCTTTAGGCAGGAAACAATTACACACTTGAATAATTTAAAATAAAGGAAAATAAATATTGGCAGTATACACTAAAACACAAACACAGATAGAAAACACACCAGCCATCACACAGAGATCATTTTATTTTTATTTTTCATCATCTATTATAACGTTGTTGATGGGTTGGTGAGGTTTTCCGGCGTAAGAGTTTCATTAAACGCGTTTCCTTATTTGGTAAAGAAGGCGGGGCCAGGGCCGACGTCCGGGGTCAAAGGTAATTTTGGACGTCGTCCTGCGTGTTTGGCGCCAGCAATTTCGCGGGGCGGCAGCGTAACTCTGAGAAGCACAACAAGGTCTGGAATCTGAAACGCTGACCCATGAACAGAAGTCTAAATTTCTAAAAAAACGCCCAGGGAAGTTGGCGGAAGGTATATTTTCCGTCTCGGCCGGTGAGTTTGTGTCACCGCACGTTGTTACGTGTTTTGCGAGAAGTCCGGGGCGAACCCACCGTTGGATGCTGCGTGTGTTGTCACTCAAGCGACTGTAAGTGTCTCCCGTTTGGCTTCAAGACTTCGCAGTTGCTGTGACAGAATAATCTGCCTTAAACAGTTAACGAGTCTTTGTTGTGCTTTTTGCCTCCTTTCACGGCAAATGAGCCTAACGTCGTTGTTCGTGTCCTCATGCTAATGATGAGGCTAACGGGCTGTGTGCTTAGCACGAGGATATCTAGTGTGTTTAAAAAGTTGTTTATATAAAGTCTGCATTTCTGCACTGTTGTTTACTTTGGCTAATTCACATCAGAGCATTGGCAAACTTGTTTTGGACCTTTTTGCGCGTCGCTGGCGTTAACATTGTGCCTAATTGTGCGTTGAGAGTGGCAGCTACTGCTAGCCTGAACGTCCCTGTTCTTATCTGTGAAGGCTGGAAGCAGCAGGACAGGAATCAAACTGAGGTATGATCAAGATCTGCCCCAATCAAGCTCATGGATGGTCTTCTGTGGGTTGTTGTTAGCTGGGGGCAAATGCCAAATATCGTGGGGGCCTTGTGCAACCCTGGATGTGTGGCTATAAAGCGAATTATGCTATCAAATCAGCTTAGTATTAAGATACATTTGTTGAAGGGCTCTCTACACTAATCAATGGCCAAAAATCTGTGACATTGTTTTTTTAACTAGTAATTCAAAGAATGAAGCCAATCTTAATAATGGCTAATTTATTTATAGGTTGTCATAATTAATAATCGCCTACCTTATCTTCATCTTGTCTCTTTAGTCTCTTTATCGTTGTTTCTAATGCGATCTGAGCCATTCTTTGACCTTGTGCTGGACTGCCAGCTGTGAAGACAACGGGAAAATATAACATTTTTGTGTCATTTCGAAGTTGTTGCCAAAATGAGCTTTTAGTCACCCTCAGTTTGTGCCTTTTCAGCGACCTCCAGGTGGAGAGTGATGATGGCGATGGCTGGACCATCTGACGACGGCAGCTTCCTTCCGCTCCTGGAACCTCTGGAGGACAGCAGTGCTGCACATGCTGAGCAGATAGACGCATACCTCACAATTGCAAAGTATGTTCCTAAAATGATGCATCAGAAAGTTGTGCTGCAAATTGCAACCCCTGTAATTTCAGTGCAATTTTTAATGTTAACGCTTTATGCCAAAAAGAGAGACTGCTTTGTTTTGAGCTCTCTTTTCTACCAGTCGACTAGGTGGAGAAGAAGCCCGCCAGTTCCTTCCAGCAGTTGAACAGCACTTTTCACGCTTGGGTAAAGTCACTTTGGTGAGTTTTCATGTATTTGGAGTAGTTTGGTCACTGGTATATTTCCTTTCCAATTAATGGATGGTTGTCTTACTTTATTTGCAGGCTCATATTACCAGTCCCAATGTAGAGCTGAGTCAAGCTGCTCTGCAAGCGCTGGGGTTTTGTGTATATCATTCTCGTGTTGTCTCAGATGTGCCTGGTATGTTTATTTACTTCTGTTGTAATTTTACACACAATTATCATTAATAATTTAACGACGTATAAAATTCTGCAAAGAAAATAGACATTGTTTTGTTTTTTCCCCATTTAGAAACGTTTGCATTGGAAATATTATCAGCACTTTGTTCTTTGGTGATGAAGTCAACAGATAAGAACAGTTGCACCAGGGCTTTATGGGTGATTTCCAAGCAGAGTTTTTCTGCCCATGTAGTTGCCAAGAAAGTGAGTAAGGAACAAAAAATGAACTGGCCGATAAAGAGGTGACGGTATTGACCTGTGGCTGTTATACTGGGGTCAGGTGCCATCCATACTGGACACACTGGACAGTGTCTGGAGCCGAGAGGACGTCCAGTCTGTCGTCATGGAGCACGAGGCTCTGAACGTTATCATGAGGTAAAACAATCCAGCTTAATGATGAAAGACTCTGCTATGAATGCACTCGCCTGCAAGGGGAAAGGGGTACAGAGCCATAACTGCGGTAACGTTTGTCTTTTAGGCTGTTGGAACAAGCGCCTGCCCAGATGGGTGCTGCGGCCGTGCGTTGGGTGAAGTTTGTCATCCCTTTGGTGGTCCACTCTGCTTCTAAGGTTCGCTACGCGCCGCAGCAACCATGGAAATGGGCATGCCGCTGCTCCTGGAAAAACAGAAGGAGGTGGCGGCTGTAATTGAACCCATGATGTCGTCGGTAAGTTTTTGTGTGGGAACATTGTCTGTAGGCAGTATAAAGATAAACATTGAACACTTTTTTTTCCTAAACAGTCTAAGGTAAACTATTTTTTCCCCCCAGAAACTGATTCCAGAGCTGCAAAAACTTTTCTTGTCCAAGAATGAAACAAATGTCCTGAAGCTTTGGCCTTTATTTGTAAAACTACTTGGAAAGGTAAAGTAAATTCTGTTTTCATTCTGTATTACAGTACATGATATAGTCCCCACTCTTCATAACTGAACTCACACCATGTAAAACATTTTACCATGAATGTTGTTAATAATTTCTAGCCTTGCAGCTGTTTAACTGCTTGTGTTGGTTAAAGAAACAAAAACATACCAGGACATTGTTAAAATAATGTCTTTCTGATTTTTAATGATTTGCTCAAGCCATGACTTCATTAATAGAAACAGAGGATCTAAACAACTGCTAACATTCCGGAACAGGAAGGGCAAATTAGACTTTGATAGGAAACGTTTAAAAATAAAATCATCAAGAATTAGATTAGCAGTGTGTTTAGATCATTTACATACTTCTTTGTGAAGCTCTGTCCTGCCTTTTGTGTAGAATTTAAGTGATTGTGAGCAGAGAGTGTGGATCTGCACACCTCGGAGTAAATCTGGCTACTGCTGTGTGTGTGTGTGTGTGTGTGTGGGCCTACAAGTGTGGGCCTATTCCTTTGGAATGACACATGTGCTCCTCTAGGGAAAGCAAAAAGATAAACCTGTGTTTTTGAAGGTTTACTGACGTCGTTCAGTCAAGTTCCTCTCCGACTGTTAACTGTTGTTCTTCTGGAGAAGGTAGATTTACAGTGAACACATTTTTCATGCAAGCTTAATCCATATTTACCACACAGCTGCTGCATAAAGGAGGCCCCTTCATTAACTCCCTACTGCATCTGGAGGAACTCGGCTTCCGCAGCTCTTCTCCTGCCATCAAGAAGATTGCCTTCATCGCCTGGAAGAGCCTTATAGATAACTTTGCTCTCAATCCCAGGTGCGACTCTCTACCTGTGAAACCTTGCTGCTCTGGTGTTTGGGATGATTTCACTAAAATTGTCATTATTTGTCCAATGAAGAGATACTTTGCAGCGGCAAACGGATGAAACTGCTGATGCAGCCCCTCTCATCCATAAATGTCAGGACAGAGGCTCTGATGCTGACTAAAGTAGAGGTCTGGTGGTACCTGGTGGTCCAGCTGGGCTCCAGCCTATCATCATACTTCGACCAGGTGAGAACTGTAACTTGGTAAATACATCATTTTTCCCTCCCTGGCTCTTTTTTTCCCCTCTCAGATTATGGCTTTGAAGAACATAGTCTAGATGATTTTAACTATGTTCACATTACACCAACCTGGAAGCTGGGGGTATTTAGAAGGCTTTTTTGGTTTCTCCTCAGGTTTCCGTTCCTTTGCTCCAGTGTACTATTAGATCTGAGTCTTCCTTGGTCCTCAACACACCTTCCAAACCTGCCAGTCAAAACGGGACCATCGTAGCTGGTAACCTCGGACCTCCATCCTGTTGCACACAATTGCATAACAATTAAAACCTAATTATTAATTCCATTACTGCCGTGCTGTCATCATCTATTAGTTAAATTTTTTAACTGCTGGTAAATGTCCGTCTCCACCCGCTCTTTAGTCGTGAGATCCCATTGGCTTCAGTGTGATCCTTGTCCTCTCCCTGCAGGCACTCCAGGCTTCAACAGCTCTGCCAACACGTCCAGGATGAGTCTGAACTCCTCCGTCCAGATTTCCCCCACTTTCCCCACCATCCAGATTTTGGGTCTGGAGATGTTGCTGCACTATTTCCTCGGGCCGGAGGTCACTGCCACAGCAGCCAAGAACAAACTCACCCTGAGTCTTGGTGAGAGTCTGAGCTGCACACGATGGTGCACATATTCCTTTTTTTACCTGAGCTCTTCTGTCAAACTTATTTTCAAGTTCATTTCAGAATCTTTACTGAAACTTTGAACCAGTTGTTTCTAATGTTGATCTTTTCTTGCAGAGCCGCTGAGACACCCTTTGCTCTCCTCTCCTGGTTCCTTCAGCAAACACGCTGCGGTGCTCATCTCCAACGTCAGGGATGGATTTATTAATGTTGGCAAAGATGCTCCAGGTAACAATGAGCTTTACAAGACTGTTATTCTTGGTGGAACAAAAATATAGTCTTTACTCATTGCATCAATACCCACCTAAAGCAGCAGACTTTAGTCCAGATAAATGAGTTTAGAATTGTGATGCTGGAGATCTGTACAGGAATTAAAGATGATTGTTTAAGCAGTAATTGTAACACCCAAGGCACTTGGGCAGCCTATAAAAGCAGTTTTAACCAACTTAAGGTCCTATTTTTTTCTCCTTACAGAGCCTCTTTTGACTGTTCTATGGATGACTGTGGTCCGCTTTGTCAACTCAAGTATAGAATCTGGTACGTCTAATGTCAAGCGTTTTTGAATGGTGTGAGTGTTATTTGGAGAGCTCCCTTAAAAAAACAAATGGTATCCACACCTGGGTCTCGGGGGTCTGCTGGAGCCTATCCCAGCTGTCATAGGGGGAGAGGTGGCCTGCCTATGGCTGGGCCGGTTAAATTATAATGTTTGCTTGATTAGGGAAAAAGAAAATAATCACAGTTGAGGGAATAATTCAACTAAACAAAGAGCAACAACCAGTACAAAACCTGATAATGTTGCTCCACTATTCCCAGGCTGTCTAACACACAGTAACCAGTGTTGCTTACAGTTTTCCAGAGCATCAGATTGGGGCTACAGTGGGTGGGTGATGCCCGGTAGATAGCGACTGGTGACACTGGTCACACAATAGAGATGTCTTTGCCTGTGTTATTGTGGCTGCTGCTGTGTTTGGTGGGATCTGAGAGTTGTGGTCTCCACCGCGTAGCTCCACATAGAGTATTCCTACTGAGCCTGGTCTGCATGAGTTGGGAGGAAGATCAGCGAGACCTCGTCTTCCCCTCTGGTCCACTCAACACAACTGTCATCAGTTTACGTCTGAGAGTTCGGGCCTGCTGGTTCTGGACAGCTGTGACGTTACACAACACTGAGGGGATTCGTCCCCAGTGATGACCCACTTTCTACTTGTATTTAAATGTTTTGTTGAGTGTCTAGGATTATGTTGGTATTTGCCATTTATTTGGGGTTTTTTTGCTCCCTCGCTGTCAGGAGGCAGCAAGAAAGACCGTCATGGCTGTGAGCTTCTGACGCTTATGCTTCAGGCTCTGCAGAGCATCGCCGCCTCCGAAGCTCTGCCAGCAGATAGAGTCCTGGTAAAGCCGAAACCTCCCTTCAGCTACACGTTTATGTCTGATACAAACATGAGACTCTAAAAACTCTTAATACGAAAAAAAGGCATTTTGTGATTTGAAATGGACAGAGTTAAACATTTGTTCTCTTTTTGTGCGTCTTCTAGATTTTGTTTGAGGCTACAGTAAAAGGTGTTCCAGCGCGAGTACTTGGCTCTGCCTCCTATCAAGTGGGAAAGATGGACGTGTTAAACGTAGGTGCTCTTACAGCTGTGCACACGCTGGACCCGAATATTTAGGAATTGATGAGGATTTCTGTCCCCTACGTTTGTCAGGGAACCCCAGCTTTGTTCCTGATTCTTTTGCTCTGTAACAGCAACATTGAAGCCTATGTCGAGGATGAGAGGTATGATGAGCGGAATAAGGCGTCAGCTGCACATGCAATCATGGCGTTACAAATTTTATCAGAATGATCTAGATGAATGCTTTCATTTTACTAGACCTGTTTACTATCAGACACGTGCACATTTGTGTCTATGGCCGTCACACTTACTCTTTTGCTTTCACGGCACGGCTAGATTTTGTCAGTGCCTTCAAACCCTGGTGGGCTGTGGGCTGTCGGGTCCCACGTCCCCTCTGGCCTTTGCGGAGGCAGTGCTGGGGGCCATCGGCTCAAGCGCTGCTTCTTCGCTCAACAAGGAGCAACTGTGGAGGATGTGGAACACAGTTGTCAACCCTCTTACAGACACCCTAACCCAGGTAGGAGGAAATGTTACACTGAACATGGAAAAAGTTTTTCTGTGAGTGGCAGCAGAAAGGACAGAACTGAATCTGAAATCTCAATGAAAATTCATCCTGTCATCATCGCAGTCAAATGAAGTGAACCAGGGGGATGCGCTGGAGCACAACTTCAGTGCCATGCACGCAGCTCTAATGTTCCCCGTTACACACCTACAAGGACCAGGACTTCCCCAGGTTCGGCAGCTTCGACAGAATTAAACAAATAAAAGTTATTTATACGTACACAAACCAGCCTGTTTCAGTATTAACAGCTGTTTTTCCTTGTTTTAATGAATTAAAAATGTATTGCTGACCCCTTGTTGTACTCTAATGTTCTGTTTGGTCTTCAGGCGACCCAGAAAGCCATGCTCTCCTCGTGGTCCAGGCTGTACAAAGTTTTTGCTTGCTGTTCAGCCTTGGTGGCCACAGCAGAGGAGAACATCTGTTGTGAGGAGCTCTGTACAAAGATGAACGCTGTGATAGACAAGGAGGCTTTGTTGGTGAGTGAGTGAGTGGTCCAACTGTTGGCCTCGAGGTGCTCTTCCTCAAATTGTGACGCTGTCTGCTCCTCCAGGTTCCTTCAACACTGAACAGTATCGCCAGTATTCTGCAGGTCATGGTAGAGTGTGTGGACTTTTCTCCTTACACTCCTCAGTTTCAGCAAAAGCTTAATTGTAAGAGAATTGCAACTTCACCTTCTGTGCATTGAAGTCAGTGGCTTGACTGCCCTCTGCTCCCATTCAAGCTCCTCACACTCCAGTGAATTGGATGAAGAAGAAGAACAAGGTGCTGGGGAACCTGTCCACCTTCCAGACCCTGCTCATCCAGTGCCTCCAGGTTTACCTGGAGGACCCCAACACTTCCTCTGATGCCACAGGAATGGCTCTTATCTCCATCTTGTCTGCGCTTTTCACAAACCTCGCTCTTGCCAACACTGTGAAGGAGGTCCTGACATCACTGGCCCACCCTCTTACACAGTTGTATAAACACACAGCCAGCGAAACACCCACATTTACCTCACAGCTTCTGGGGAAGGTTGGTTTTCATCAAAAAGAACAATGCACGTTTTCTCTATAAACCTTTTAATCATTGTTCCATCTGCCTCCTGCAGCTGGAAAAGCTCCTGGGGGACGTTCTTGGCTGCCTGCAGACTCGGACTGCTGTGGCCTATGATGACGAACTGCTGGCTCTGCTCTCTCCCCTGCTGTGTGTGCTGTTTCTGCACAGGTCCAAGCACCTCCGCTCCTCCGTCACGTCCTTTTGGAATTCCACCTTTGCAAACTCCGTCAGCCTCACGTACCCCAATGAGATCAGGTAAAAAGTCATGGTTAAGTTCAAATTTTGCATCCATATGAAATGCCACATCACCAAAGTTCAAGATTCTACTCTCTTACTTTAGTTTATTTTTCTTTTATTCGTTCTAGCAATTTTGTTTGTTTATATGAAGTGTAATAGTATTTGTGCCAACTTCCTAGAATGTGAAACGTTTTAGTATCTCTAAACTTTTTTGCCTGTTCCTCATTTTCCATTTTACTAAATTATTTTATATATTGTAATAAAAGGTTTTAATAACAAAGTATTTTCGGAATTTTGAAGTGAAAACATCTGGAAGCCACGTTTCACATGAGAAGCCATGTGAAACGGCCTCCCGACTGACCTGGCAAACGATCCATGATAAAATACACTTTATTACCAGTTTACAAGGAATCCAGAATCTACATTCAGAAGTTATAATTATTTTTTTTTGGACAGACGACTACTGGCAGTTTTGATCTCATACTGCAAGAACACACACGAGCACCACTTTAGCATGTTGTCCACAGAGTGTGCATGATTCTCTCAAAACACACTTCATGAAAGAAAACAGGGGCAACGGTGCCCAAATCATCTTTTGCTTCTCCTCTACTGTCATGTTGTGTACGTGTCATAAGTGATTGTGATGCTTTTGTATTTGATAATGGTTTTTGCCAATAAATTAGAGTTGCAGCCTCAATAAAGGATTGCGATCCACTAATATGAGATGTACCGGTAGTCTGAAATTTGCCCGTCTTCCACACAGGCCAGTCCTCAGCCAAGTGAAGCAGAAAACTCCAATCATTCTTCCTGGGTTCGAGGTTCTTGGGGTTCCTGATGAGCTCAGTGGACAGTCCCTGGTGAGTGGGAGTTACCTGCAGCTCGCTGCTCTTTCTGCTCTCATCGTTCTCATTCACTCCTGTGTTTTTGTGTGATCAGAGTGAAAGTTCCCAGCTGGAGACCAAGCTCAGCGGGTTACCCATTTCTTCTGTGGGAAAGAGAGACTCTGTGCTGCCCAGGCCTGAGCTCAATGACAAGAGCGCCACAAAAACCTCCAATTCTGTTTCTGTAAGTCCAGAAGTCCTTTGAAACGACTTGAGAACAATTTTCTCTTTAGTCGGTATACTCTGATAAAAAACATTTAACATTGTGATAATGTTGCTCCTAAGGCAGAATGACTATTTGCTTTTTAGGTTTAGGGTTGAAGTTTATGCCTCCTCTGTATTATGTTCTGTTTTATAATTACATATTTTTTGTCAGACAAAACTGGACTTTGGTTCACCGAAGCCTCCACGCAGACAAGATTTGGAGGAAGAGGCGTCCATTGACTTTGTTTTTATTCCTCCGGAGACGAAGGAGCGAGTTCTCACAGAGCACCAGAAGGAGGTGAAAAGGACAAAAAGGTCAGATTCCTAAGATCTGCTCCAAATCCCCGAATCCTCTGTGTTGAAGTCAGTATTGGTGGAACTTATAGAGTCTCAATCACAGAGTGGACATCCCAGCCATGTACAACAACCTTGATGCTTCTCTGGATACAACAGCGTTCACGCAGTACACACAGAGCCAAGAAGATTCTCTGTAAGTTCTTCTCGAAAATCTGCCCTGATCCAAACGGACAGCTTCCATCTAACAGGCAGTTTCATCCACAGGGACAAACTGCAACCTGGACAAGCTCCAGTTGAAGCGGATCCTGACAAAGTAAGAAAAGAACTGCCATTTTCATCCATTTTTGTCATGTACGGAGTTTCGACTGTAATTGGGGAAGTCAGTTACTATTTGCCTGTTTCTTTCAGGCTACTGAAGAAAGTGTGGAAAATGAACCAAATGCTGAAGAAAGCAGAGGTGATTTAGACGTGAAAGCTGGAGAAAACATGAAAGATGGTGGCATGTATGAAGACATGGTCACTGAGTCTGCAGCTGTCGACCACAACTCGGAGGAGGAGGAGTCCAAAGACGGCACGAGCCCCAACGTCTCCGGCTCCTCAGACATGGTGTCTGGAACTCCCCAGAAATCAGTCAGCCGCCGCCAGTCCTTTATCACCCTGGAGACGTATTCGGATGGAAAGTCCACCAGCCCTGGTGTCACATCCACCTTCACAGGTCCCCACACCAGGGTCACCAGCGGCCAAACCAACAAGTCTAGTTTCCCCACGGAGTCCCAGGGATCGAGTGAATCCACGTCTCGGGATTTGCTCTCAGCGGGGAAGAAGAATTCCCAGTCAGCTGGCCGTCAAACCCCCGACTCCCCTCAGAGGCCCAAAGAGTCGCTGACAAAATGTGAGCCAGTGAGGCTCACGGAGCGCATGTCCAGCGGCCCGGCAGAGGAAGACGATGTCATTCCAGACTCTCAGACCGACGTGAAGGCCGAGGAGGCAACAAAAGCCGCTCCCGTGCAGCCATCCAGCCAAGAGGAGACGTCTCAGCCAAATCTGGATGACTCCCAGTCCCCCGGCTACAAAGTTGGTCCAGTTGGACCGAGACGCTCCGGACGCCACAGGGTGCCGCCCACTCTGCCCGGAGAGCACCCCGATGACCGGGACTCCAAATACATACAGCTCAAACAAAAACACTCTGGAGATCACCTAAAAAGTGACTCGCAAACTTCCGATTCTTCTCAAAGTGGCCCGAAAACAAGGAGCAGACAAGCTGCCGAGGAGGAGGAGGAGAGTAGTAAACACAGGCTACGAACCAGGTCCCTGAGGGAGCCGGGGGGCTCCGGCCACACGCCGTCTCAGGGCAGAGCAACAAAGAAGATAAAACTACACAGTAATTCAGAGCAGTTCCTGGAAAAAACCGAGAGGCCAGAATCAAGAAGAAGAAGCAGAGATTCCAGCCAAACGGGCTCGCAGTCGGACAGGGAAAGCCAGTCACATGGTCGACAGGGTCGCCGTGGCAAAGGCTCGCCAAGGAACAAGGAGGAGGGAGAAAGTAGTGTAGAGGGTCTGGAAAACAGCCAAGAGTTTAGCCAGAAGGCGTCGACCAGCGATGCACGGGCAGTCGGTCCTGACCCTGGGCCCACGGCCCCCGCACAGGGGTTTAAAGGAAGAACAGACGGTAAGACGTCAAAGGAAGACTCTCAGACGACAACACCGTCTCCGGAGGACAGCAGAAGGCATTCTCCACTGGTTACTCCATCTAACACGTCCCCCCGGAGAGCGGCTGCACCAACCCAGCTGAAGGACACGGAGGTTAGAAGGATGCTCCGCCAAGACTCTCCTGGCCCGGGAGAGGACGGTCGATGGGATAAGAGCAACACGCGGTGGGAGGCAGCCGGCGTGAGCGAGGACGTCGCAGAGAGACAGAATACATCCAGTTCTCCGGTGACGCCCACAGCTGCCGGGAAGACGGAGGTCCGGGTCGGCGTTCGGACGAGGAGCAGGGCAGCGGTGCCGGCGCAGGAAGGTTCTCTCTCCACGCCAGAGAGTTCTCAGTCCCAAAGTCTGGAAGAATCCACGGATTTGTCCCAGGGCCGGAGCCGGTACTCGAGGCGCAGATCCTCGCAGCAGCTAGGGAGTTTAGAGTCGTCAGAGTCGGAAACCGCATCGCCCGCTGGAAACGTCCACGTGCCCAAAAAGAGGGGAAGGAAGCCCCGGGCCTCTTTACAGAGTTCTCCCGCTGTCAAAAGTCCCAAAATCGAAGGACACGACGCCAGCGGTCATGATCGATCACTGAAGGCTGAACACGAGAGCGCAGACGACTCGCAGAAAAGCCACGACTGGCAGGATTCTGAGTCCCTGCCAGAGTCTCAGCCCGAAGCAAAGCCTGAGGAGGAGGAGGAGCGAGCCTTGGAAAACACGTCCCTGGAGGAGAAGCGGATCCCAGGGAATGCAGACGCTGATCCTGTTCCACGTGAACCTGGCACCACGGAGCTTCAGTCCTCTGAAGAGCTGGAATCACCTGCAAACGATGGCGGACAGACTCAAGCCTTGTGTTCTCCGGAGGAACAAAGTGCAGCAGCCGAGCTCAGCGATGGTGATGGTGACGAAGACGGACGCAAATCCCTCGATCCAGCTGGCTCGGTGGATCCCGGCGAAGCCTGTCACGCTGCAGCTTCAGTGGACAACCGGGCGGGATGTCCACGTGGCAGCGACGAGGATGAGGATGAGGAGGAAGAGCGGAAAAACGAGCTGGCAGAGGCCAGCGATGAGAGCACATGTGCACAGAAGGCCGATGAAGAGCACGTGATCCAGAGGGAGGAGGAGCAAACCGCCAGCGAGGTTGCCATGGATACGTCAGAGGTGTTCGCTGCTGCAGAGATACCTGAACCGGCCACCAGAGACGCCGGTTCTCCGTCCAAGCTGAAGGACCTGGAGGCTCTGATGGGGCCGGATGTCAACCACAGCCCCAGCAGCAGGGTCCGAGGGGCCTGGTCTCCCTCGGCCTCTCCCTCCACCAGTATTCTCAAAAAGGGTCAGAAAAGAGCGCTGGAGGACGAGACGCCCTCACCTCTGGTCAAAGTAAGTAGCCGCTCACCCGACCTTGGAGAGGACCTTCGGTCTCACCTGTGGAGCAGATCTGAGGAAGAACCCCCTCCAGGTTCGAGCTCCTCTGCATGTCCATCTCTCTTCCTGTGCAGTCCAGGCGCGTCTCTTTCGCTGATCCCATCCAGCAGCAGGAGACTGCAGATGACATCGACCGCCGCAGCCCCTGCATCAGGAGCAGCTCCCCCAGGAAACCCAGAAACGCCTCCGTCTCTCAGCCAAAGGTACAGCTGCTCCAAAATTGGGACCAAACCTTCCGTTGTTTGTTGAGATTTGCTGCGGGCTCCAACCCTCCCTGGTGATATTCCTTCTAGTATGTCACCACGCCCACCAAAGGCCTGTTGGTCCTGAGTCCCAGGAATCTGCGCAGTCCTGGTTACAAGAGCTCCAAGAAATGTCTGGTACGCAACCGACTCCCAACCAGAGCTCATCTTGTGTGGTGTGGGTTGGGATTCTTCCTGACCACACTGAAAGGTAAAGGTGGAGGCAAATGTAGCGTGTTTAAACGAGCGGAGGGCGCTCTTTGGTCCCTAGATCTCTGAAATGGGCCAGGAGCCTCGGCCCGTCTCCACAGACTGCGTCTACCCGGCCCTGGTCGGCTGCTCCGCTCCGGTCGAAGCTGTGCTCTCGCAGATCTCCTCCAACATGTGGTGAGGGAAGAAGCGCCGTGCGGTGCGGTTGTGGGGGGGGGGGGTAGGCGCCGGTCACCGGTTCCACCGTACAGCTCTCGCTTCTGCTCACAGGTCTCGCGGTTTCGGGCAGCTCGTCCGAGCTCGGAACATCAAGACGATCGGTGACCTGAGCGCTCTCACGGCCACGGAAATCAAGACCCTTCCCATCCGCTCACCGAAGATCTCCAACGTCAAAAAGGCCCTCAGGAACTACGAGCAGCAGGTATGGGAGCGGGACGGGTTCACCGCTCACAGAGAGGACCGGTGCTCACGTCTGGATGAACCCTTTCTAGCGGAAAGGGCGAGGCGGCGATGAGTTAAAGAGCTTTGATGAAACGGAGAAGATGACCGCCGACCCCGATGCCAGCACGCCTCCAAACAAGGAGGAAGAGAGTAAACTCTCTGGAGACGCACTAGGTATGTAGACGTGTTTAAGGATGGGAATTTAACTCTGAGCTCTTTCACTGTTCCAAAGACCTTGTTTGTTTCCTCGGGTGTGTGGGACGAGGGTCTGCTGTCAGACTGTTCCCAGGTCGTTGTTTTGCGGTTTCCTGGTTGGTGGTTCTGCCATGACGCCTTTTCTGTGTCTACGTCCGTCTCTGCCGACAGCGACGGAGCTGGTGGACGAGCCTCTGCCTGCAGACTGGACCGCAGAACCCGACGGTCCTGGGACTGGACAAGAGGCGACGGAGACGTCGGAGGACAGACCCGAGGGACGTTTGCAGGGTCTGGTCCCGGACCTGGACCGACTGGCCTGCAGGATGACGCAGACGGAGCTGCAGCGCTGCTCAGCAGAGCAGCTGGTCCAGGTCCACCACAGGCTGGGCCGCATGATGAAGCAGGTGGTGGAGGAGCTGCACAGCCGCCTCGGCCCGACGCCGGGGAAACCTTGAAAGTAAGGCGTTTGTTTTAACCCAACCAAGGTTGTGTGGGGATTTCCTTTTAATGTTTTAAACTTGGAATGCCATGGCCTCTTTTAAAGTTTTAATGATTACTAGATGCACTTTCCCCATTTTTAAATAGCTGTTGAAAATGTGGAAGGCTGAGTTCATAATTGACGCTACTGTGATTAGAACGGTCGCGATCCCAATGTCCATTCTTCACCTGACCTTTGGGAGACACCGTTTGTATATTTGTCCAGCCCTTTTACTTCGCGTGTCGTGTCAGATATTTCACCATTTCTTTGTACATCTTGTAGAATTTCCTGGTTTGTTTGGTTTTAATCTTGTCTGATGTTGAAACATTTGGGGCGTTACTGTACCACGTTGCATTTTTTAAAATTCACTTCAATAAAAGAACTGCATCTAAATCAAAATATCTAAGATCCCATTTTAAAGGTCCTTAAGGATGTTTTACCCCTTAACAATTTAACAAGCTGCGTTAATTTTAACTTAACTGCCAAAATGTGTTCTGTAAAGTATTTTACACATTTAAAAGGGTAAAACCAGAAACAACCAGGATACCGAGAGATTCTAAACACTTCCTCACATAAACAAATGCTCTGAGGTGGGGAATTTATTTATGGTTCTACAACCAGAAAACTAACCCAAGTAGTCCTACTTCAGCTGTCAAATGGAAAAATCTGAGTAAAAACCCATTTCCTTATCTGTCACACTCAATAATTCCTTCCTCTGTCAGTCAAAAAACACAACAGACTCAGCAAGTGAAACTGGCAAAGGAGCGATTCAGTAAGGAAGTCGTTTATTTGATAAGGAATAAAATGACTGGGTGTAAAATTATAGCTGGGTCTGGGGTGGAAATGACAAAATGGATTGTCTCCGTCAAAACGTGGATTTTTGGCAGCAGTCGGTCAGTTTGTGAGAGGCGAAGGTTTGTTTTTCTTGTTAATCTGCCGCTTGCTCCTTCAGGGTAAACGATGCTCACACAGCTTTCATCCTCGGGAAGCAGCTGTGTGTAAAACAGGAAGTTATGTAAATTACTCAGAAGCTGCTGAAACCAAAAAGGACACAAAACTGTGACGCGTCTGTGAGACCAAGCGGGGGATCGGGGGGGTCATATTACCAAAAGTGCTAGTGTGATCATTCAAATTAAATATCTAACCGAAAAAGATGCTAATAATATTGGAAAACAGGGTTTTCGGGGTTGTTTACAATGCACTGTCAGTCCGTCGCTGCGCCCACACCAATAAACCACCGAGGAGACAGAAGTAGGAAGCTCCTGTCCAGGCTGACCAGGACGCCGGGCTGACCAGGACGCCGGGCTGACCAGGACGCCGGGCTGACCAGGACGCCGGGCTGACCAGGACGCCGGGCTGACCAGGACGCCGGGCTGTCAGTCGTCCCGAGGTTGAAAGGCTTAAGACAGAGAAGCGCGAGATGAGAGGTCATCCTGTTTGTTCTCAGCAGTTAGGAACCAGGCCGAGCGTCCGCCGTTCATGGCGCGACTGCTCAGCGGTGGAGGCAGTGCAAAAACCAGTCAGTCAGCGGCGAAATTGTCTGGCGCATTACAAAAGCAAAATGGGTCCCCCTAGAGTCACCTGACCTAAGGGAAGTATGAACTGATGAGGCAAAACCAGTTCTCTAGTGCTCGTTAGCCGTGTAAAGAACACCTGAAGTCACGTGTGGACGTGAGAAACTGGGATCAGCTCTGAACGGACGTCAGACAAGAACCCAACGTAAAAACAGACGGGCTGATGCTTTTCCATGGTGGTTTGGACAGAGATGAAAGGCAGAGCTGGATGCTGGAGTTGGATGCTCCCAGTCTGGCCTTACAGAGCTGAGAGAAGGGCGTGGCCTTCCTCAGGGGCCGTGGTCCACAGGAGGGATGGTGGTCCAGGATGAGCGCGTGAACAGACAAACAGTCACCAGGTTCAGTCTTTTGACACGTCTTACAACATAAAATAATTAGAATAGCGATATCTTTCCAGTATTAAATAATCCTGTACAAAAACACACACACACGTTTTCAAACTCCGCCCTGCGGGTCACTGAGTGACCTTCGCCCTCTTCCTCCCTCCATGGGCAGCGCTGCGTGCAGTACCATCACGGAGACGCCGCCGCTGCTCCAGGCTCCGCTCAGACTTAGATGCAGAGCTGCACACACACACTGAAGTACTGGGACTGTTCCCAGCGTTCCATAGTCCTGCGTTCCTGGTGGAGGGGTGGGTGATGGGCCTAACTGGGCGATAATAACGAGGGTTATGACGACGGGAAATCAGAAACGATGGCTTTGCTACGTGCTGAGGGGAGCGGGTCAGTCAGGAGGAGGAATACGCAACCGTTCCTTCTGCTCTGCAGGAAGGAGGAGGCCTGGGCGGGGCGGGGCGGGGCGGGGCCCGGCGTCCTGCGCTCCTACCACTCGCTGGTCAGTTTGGTGCTTTGGTCCCGTTTGGGCGGACTGGAGGCGGGCCTCGCCGCAGCGTTGCATAGCCTGAGATGTTGGCGTGTTTGGCCGACTGGGAGTGTGTGTGGTGGCGGGACAGAGTGTGCGACTGTCCCCGCACGCCTCTCTGCTGCTGCTGCTGCTGCTGCTGCTGCAGGAGCTCGGGGGGAGGCGGCGGGAGCAGCGCCATGTCATCCATCGTCCCCACCGGCTCCATCCTGGCGGGGAGGAGGTGGGAGGAGGTGAGCGAGCCGTGGCGGGAGATGGACTTCCTCTTCAGGGTGCGGTTCAGGTCTTCCAGGAAGAGAGGTTTCAGGGCCAGGGAGCTGGGCCCGGGGGACTTGGGAGAGGTGGGGGGCACGGGGGAGGAGGAGGAGGAGGAGGAGGGGGCGAAGGTCGGCAGGGAGGGAGGCGGGGTCTGCGACACGGGAGGTGGAGAGAGGGGCTGGGGTGTCATCTGGTCGTACTGGAGCGGGTTACTGGGCCGCCGGTGCAGAGCAGGGGGCGGGACCGCCCCTGGCCGGAGGGAGCCGGGTGGCCACGACGACGACAGAGAGGTGGGGGCCGAGCGGGGCAGCTGGGGCTGGGGGTTGACCACGGCCACCTGCGGGGGCTGGTGCAGCGCCGACAGGGGCGGAGGAGGCGGGAAGAGTGCGGAGGCACTCGGGGGAGGCGGGAAGAAGCCGGGGAGGAGGCCACCTGGGGGGGCTGGGAGGGGGGAGGCGGCGGGGGAGGGGATGGGAACTCGGCGGGCTGGTGGCCCCCCTGCAGCCCCTGCAGCGCCAGCGGGAGGTTGGCCAGGTTCAGCTTCCCCGGGTTGGGGAGGGGGGCCGGGACGCCGGAGGGCTCGCTGGGGACGGCCCTGGAGCGGGACGAGGAGCTGGAGGAGGTGCTGCTCTGAGGAGCCTGGCCAAACTTGCTGAGCAGGCTCTCCACCTTCTTCGGCCTCTCGTCCTGGCTCTCGCTGGGGGAGCCGGTCCGAATGGAGGAGGCCCTCTGCGGCGTGGGGGGGGGCCCCCGCTTGGTGGAACCTGTGGATGAGCTGGAGGGGGACCTCTTGATGGGGGAGCCCGTCTTGGAGGAGGACGAGGACGAGGGCGGCGGGGGGAAGTCCTCCGCAGAGCTGTCCGGGGGGGGCGGAGGGAACTCCGGGGACTGAGGAGCGCCGCCCGGCTGCCATTTTGGTTTCGACTTGACGGCAGGGGGGGACTGGGGGGCGCTTAACTTCCCGCCTTCCGCGGAGGCGGAGGCGGGCAGGGAGCCGGGGGCGGAGTTACCCGGGAACTGGTTGACAATCTGCTTGACCAAGGACGAGGTAGCTGCGGCGATGGCGGAGGACGAGGAGGAGGGAGACAGGGCCAGGCTCTTGGAGGAGAGGCTGTGCTGCTTGGGCAGCGTGGGGGGGGGCTGGCAGGGGGAGTGCCCCGTCGACAAGCTCTGCTGTTTCCGGAGCGGCGCGCCGCCGCCCAGCGCCTCGCCCGGAGACACGGGCGACACGGCCGCCGGGAGGGAGGAGGGACCTGAGGGTTTGGGGGCGGTTTGAGGGGGGAACCCCCCGCTGAAGGTTTTAGGCGGTGCCGGAGGGGGGGCGTGGTGAGAGGAGGGCCAAGAGGTGGGAGGAGACGCGTCAGATAGAGGCGGAGGAGGGGGGCAGGCGTCCTCACCCGCCGGCGGGGCGAAGTCGTACGCCATGTTGGGGAACTTCTTGGCCAGGAACTGCTGGAGCCCAGCGTTGGACAGCTGAGGACAGGAGGTGGGGTTGGGCTCGGGGGGCGGAGGCAGAGGCAGGCCGTTGATCTCCAGGGTGTCGGGGGGAGGAGGGGGGAGGTAGGACTCCCGCATGTCCTCCTCCAGAGGCGGCGGCGGTGGCGGGAGAGTGGAGGAGGAGTTGGACATAAAGTCAGGCGCCGGCTCCGAGGGCGGAGGAGGGGGCGACGGCGGCAGCGCCGAGTGAGTCGCTGTAGGAAGCCGGGAGGGTGTTGTAGCCGGGTGGGAGGAACTGGCTGGCCGGGCCGGGCGCAGGGGCCCCCGCTGGGGGGCCCTGGCCTTGGTTCTGGCTCTGCAGGCGGGCCAGCGTGCTGTACTTGACGTACGACGGCGCTGCTGCGGAGGGCGGAGGAGGAGGAGGAGAAGGTGGCGACGGAGAGTCCTCAGACGGGTGGAGGCCGTCGGGGTAGCTGTTCAGAGTCTGAGGCAGAAGGAGCGGCTGCGGGGAGACGGAGGGCATTTGGACGGGGACGGGCCTACTGATGGCATCCATCTTCATCATCTGGAAAAGAAGACGCAAGGATGAGGAAGGGTGGACGAGGACGGAAGAGAAGAGACGGTCGGCAGGTCGGCAAACTGACAGTCAGCGATGTGGTGACTGAGGTTCTTCCTACATTCCAACTGGAAACCAACTTTTAACCTCCAATTTTTAATAAAAACTCAGATTGCAGATCAGACTGTTGACGGTAACCATGGTGACTGGTCATGGTGACAGATCTCCTCTCAGTTCCTAGCAGATGTGTCTCTATGCAGGAAAATCCTCGCAACCACAACAAGCACCAGCCGTTTTCAGCTCCCACCATCCAGAAACTGAGAACAACCCAAAGTGGATCCAAACCAGTTCCACCCTTTCACACTGGAATGAAAGTACCCGTGTCTGAACTGGTCCTGATGGACATCTAGGTGAGGAAAAACTCCATTTCTATGAAGAACGGTTAGTAATTCAATCCCAGGGCACTCCATCCACACAGGCAAGCAAGGCTGCTGTTACTGCGCCTGTCACATGACTGGCTGCCTGACCTCCACCTCCTCCTCCTCCTCCTCCTCCTCCTGCACAAAGAGGAACCTGCCAACGTCTCTCCTCCTTTGAACGCTGGCAGAGAAGCAGAAGGGACTGATGGAAGACGAAGTGTGTAGGCAAACAGAGGAGCGGGAGAAGTGTGTGTGTGTGTGTGTGTGTGTGTGTATACCTCTCCCTGCGTTCCTCTCCTCCAGGCGTCGGAAAATATGGAGCTGACGACGCTCTGGGAGCGGGTGTGGCCCACCGACACCATCTCAGACACCCCGCTGTCCGACTGGCTGGAGTGGTTCGACTGGGACTCTGGGACGAAAAAACTTGATTGACATTTCAGAATGAACAACAATCACTGTGTACCTGAAAGCATCGCATCAGTTGTCTCCTTGAGTTTATTCTCTAACTGTTCTTTTGATTCTGGTTCTAACTGCAAATAAACAGCTGGAACCTGAGAGTCTGAACTAGTGTGTTTGATGATATCCTTAATGGGGCTTTTAGAGATTTGCCAAACGCGTCAGGTGTTGGACCTCTGCGCCCACCTGGCAGGCTGGAGGAGCTGGACCCAGATTTAATGGAAGAGGAGGACAGGGAGGACCAGTCGTAGGCTGCCTCCGTCTTTCTCATTGCGTCCTGGAAGTTGATGTAGAGCTGCTTCCCATACTGACACACACACGCAGAAATCAACATGAATGAATGAATGAATGAACTCCATCTATAAGGATCGTTTATTTAAGCTTTATGAGATTAGGAAAGCCTTCGTTTATTGATTTGGCTAAATCACAATCAAGCAGAGAAATCTGCTCTGATCAGTGGTCTGAAGACAGAAAAACCAGTAAAATCACTGGTTACCTTGGCGATGCGAATACTGTTGATCCACTGTTGGAGGGTTCTGATGTCATCGCAGCAAAGGTACTTGATATACTGAGACTTCTTTTGGATCTGAGGATGCTACACACACTACAAAGTTAGTATTCATTTTATTTTTACACAAATGAACAATTCATAAATGAATCCCAAACATTCGACTGTGGCTTAAAGTAACGTGGTGTTAGCCAGTTCCGCCGCTAGGTGGCGCCGTAAGACAGCGCAAAGGTCACACGCCAACAGAAGTCTGGTTTATGTATGGTGAGAGTCTGATCATGGAAAAAGAACTCAAACTACACACAAAATGGAATCCTGAGTAAAGAGTACACCACAAACAAAAGTATGACAAGATTAGAGGCTCGTTACTGCCTTTGAAGGAGATCTCCTGACCCCCGTTTCCCGTGTGTGTGTGCGTACCTTCAGCACCATGCAGTAATCCGTAGGAGCCTTGTATTTGCTCTTGTAGTCCTGGCCAAGGTAGACGTTAACGTGATCCAACTGCAGAAAACACACCAGGTCTCTGGATGCCTGCAAACACACACACACGCAACAGTTTGGCTCTCCGACGTCGTGGCAGCATGTTGACATTTGACATGGAGTCACTTCATCACAGATTGGAGGCATCCCTCCAATACTAAGAAGAATAGATTACTTTTTTAATGAACTTTTTATTCAAAATCAGTGGTACACAAATGGTATTTTCCCATGTTGTTCTTCCAGTAAAGACACACACACACACACACACCTTGGCTTTTCCTTTGGGAACGTAGTAAATGCCAGAAGCCCTCAGCAGGAAGTACCGCTTTTTCCACGACTTCTTCCCATCTTCCTTCAGCCACAACAATCCCTCCATCTCTGGGACAGAGACCGAGCTGCCGCCAAAACACTCCTGCACACACGCACGCGCACGCACACACGCAAACTCTAACTGAAGAGCAGGAAGGCACAAGAATAATAAAAAGCAGCTGATTCAAATACAATGAAGATTTTTTTCCTTTTACAATTCAGGTGATTTTTCTATTCTTATTATCAAAGTACATTTGAACACACTTTAGGATACAAAAAAAATGACGGAAGATTCAGCACTAACTTCATGCAGACAGGAAGCAGCGTTCTTAAAGAGGAGAAAATGAACAAACCTCCAGCAGAGCTTCTTTGTTTCTCTCAGTCATCTCACACGTCTCCTTCCGCCCCAGCAAATAGTTCTGTCACGGACAGGGGGGCCAGGTGAGGAGTCTGCTTTCACACTTAGCCGCCGCTGACGGAACACACACCCACCTGTGGGTTTTTGAACACAGCGTACTTCTCGATGCGCTCAGTGAACATCAGGCGGTTTTGGCTGTCCCGGGTCCAGTTCAGTAGATTCTCCACGAGGTTCTCGTGATCCTCAAAAATCCGCTCTGCTCAGGGCCAGAGGAAGACTTCAGTTATTACATGATACGTATAGTGTGTGTATGTTTGTGTTTGCCTCCTGTGTGAATCTGAATCTGCTGACTTGCGGTCTGTGTTCTAGACACTGTTTGATTCAAAAAAGCGCAGTGGTAAACAAGCTACACTGCTGGACAGCAGAAGCCCTGAAGATGTAGGTTAGATCACATGCATCGCTGCACCGGGCCTAGCTACACGAGTGCGTGTGTGCGTGTGTGTGCGTGTGTGTATGAAGTCAAATCTAAAGTACAGTTTGTCCTGGCAAATACACGTCTCCCTCACATTCCAAGGCTGGAACAAGGGTAGCATGTGTGCACGTGTGTGTGTGTGTGTGTGTGTGTGTGTGTGTGTGTGTGATCAGGGTCGTCTATCACAGCACACTGGCTACTGTGATATTAACTTCAGTACATGATGATAAAAAGGACAGAAGGAGCCAACAGTGAACCTGGGAGCGCGTTGCTCGGCTGCAGCAGCAGCACATCTCTGGAGGCTTCGTGTCTTTGTGTGTTTGTGTGTTTGTGTGTTTGTGTGTTTGTGTGTTTGTAATCACCCATCTGAAGCTCTGAGATGGTTTCCACCAGCGACCAGTCTGGGCTGTAGCCGGAGTGGGATTTCTCCAGTAAACTGTCCAAAACCTTGGGAAGAGAGACACGGTCGGCAGAACGATGAACCGGAGCTCCAAACACCGTTAGCTGCTCAGCTCAGCTGAAGGTGTGTTTGGGTGTCGGTGACACATCCGTGCACGGCAGCCGTACCTGCCTGACCGTCTGCCTTTCATCCACCATCATGGTTTTGGAGCTCTCGTCTGACAAATGGACACGAATCACTAACTGTGAGGAGGCGATAAGAGGGAGGCCGTTACTGTCAAGTCCCAACATCTCTGACCTCCATTTTCTGCAGCAATAACGTGTGGAAGCGTGTGGAAGCGTGTGGAAGCGTGTGGAAGCGTGTGGAAGTGTGTGCCCGAACTCCTGACAGATGCTGAACATCTGGTGGGAGAAACAACCAGTCCGGGTCTTTTTAGTCCACTCAGGATGGAAACGGTGGATCTCAAATAAAGCTTCATTCACGCTGATCTATACTTTAAAAACAATAAAGGTTTGACAAATGATTCCACTGTCAACATAAACAGGATCAAAAAGCAGATTTAATACTGACAGGTAGCTGGATTCCGCTTGTGTGGAATAAATCCACACGGTTAATCCAGACTGGCGTGTGGGATTGGGGCCTGATTTGTAGAAGTCATTATGGTGAGTGCTTGCTTTTACTGTGTGTGTGTGTGTGTGTGTGTGAGAGAGAGTTATGACCCCAGCTGTCATTGACCAGAGCTTCCATGACAGCGTTCCAATGACCTGACCCATAAACTGGACACACACAAACTCAGAGTTCCCCACTGACCTTCTTCACTTGGGCCTCCTTGATCTTCTCCAAAGCAACCCGGATATTGTCCGCCTTGAGTTTGGCAGCCTGCTCCTCCTAAACACACACAAAGCCCGAGAGTGGGCGTGAATAAAGGCATGGGTGGACACTTCCACAGTCACAGCTGACCGGTGGAACGTTCCTCACCACCCACCTGATTCCTCCAACATGCATTCATTCTCTGTCTGGGTCGATTTCGCTTTTAACCCTTCAAACTTTAGCGTCTGCCTGAGCAAAACACATCCCGGATAAAAAGACAAGCGTTCCGTCAACACCGTCAAACGCTCCACCTTCTTCATTTCCTCACACTCCTCCTCATCTTCGTCTTGGGATTACTGGGGGATGCGGGTAGAGGTGCTCGCCGTCACGGCTCTGCCGCTGCGGATCAGGACCGGGAGAGAGGAGGGAGGCGGGAGAGGAAGGCTCAGGCTGATTTCTTCTGACAACCTGGCAAGGAGCAGGTCCGATCTGCACCGTCAGCGGGGAGCAGCGCAAAGGCCAGAGCCGGCGGAGGGAGTCCGCTTCCAAAGGCCAGAGGGCAGGAAACCCAAAATACCGGGGAAATCAGAGCCCTCGGGAAAAAAGTCGTTTTGTCCGGGACTAATCTGGCTGACTGGCTGCTTCCGGTCCAGGTGAAAGGTGACGTCAGCGCCAGGCGTCCAGAACTGCTGCTGAATGGAGCGAGAGACGACACATCCTCCCCGGCAGAGCGGCGCGGAAGGAGTGGACGGAGGAGGCAGAGGAGCGGCGCTGCAGCCGGGGTGGGGGAGGAGCTCCGCTGCTGAGGCTGGGATCTGTTGGGATTATCCTCAGCGCAGGCTCCCTGGGAGACCCCTTCACCTTCATTTTACGTGTGTTTCCGTTGGAATTTCACCTCCACATCAGCGTTTGCTGGTCTCGATAATCAGAGATTTAGCGTAAAAGCGTCAAAACAAAAGCTGCAGTGACGCGCTGGTGTCTAATCTGCTACCGTTCCTATCGGACGCTGCTGCCGGGTGAATCTGAGCCGTCTGTTAGGACGACCTGACGACGGCTCTTATCTAATGAAGCCGCGAGTCGCTCAGACTAAACAAGAGTGATCACATGAGCTCCTTCACGTCACACCAGGAAAACGACCGTTGGGGTGTTTGGTGAGGAAATCACAGGACCAGAGAGACATCTAGACCATAACGTTAATAAGATGAGGAAACACAGCAACGCCGCATTCACAAATACATTCAGAGGGATTATGACAGATGATTTAAATCTGAAGACAATGTCTGACGTGCCATCTGTGTGTGATTATCCAATAAGCTCCACTCGGCCTCCTCTAGCACTCTGAACGTCAGTGAATTCAGAAATTCAGCGCGTTGACTCTTGTTTTGCTCCAGCGGCTCCTGCGGCTGCCTTTACTGTCCTTTCCAGCTCGCAGCATAAACAAGCTCTCGTCTCAGAGATGTTTGGACCCACATTAGCGAGCTGCTAATATTAGCCCCGAACCAGGAAGACGCTCCTGCCTTTGAAGCCAGAGCCAGCGGGGCCCTCCGGAGCCGCCGAGGGCTTAAAGCAAAGTGGAGCGATGAGACTGATGCAGAGGCTGCAGAAGTGGGGCAGCAGTGTGTGTGTGTGTGTGTGTGTGTGTTTCATGTACTATTTGCAGACGTTACTGTGACATTCTGTCTGTGTCAGTGTTATACTGGCTCTGCACACCAGGCATACTGCAGGCCCACACACACACACACACACACACACACACACGCACACACACACACGCACACACACACAGAGTTTTCGATAAGACTGATTCACAGCTGCGTGGATGGATCTATTAGGCTTTAACAGCTGTTTTGTAGGTCTGAGTGAACAACTGGATCTACAATCCCAAACTCATTATTCCCCAGTAATCCCCCCCGCCCCCCCGACACACTGACGGTCTTCCAGTGTTCACTTGTCTTGAGTGTGACAGCTGTTCTTCTCGCAGCAGTTGCTGCACATTTGGCCGTCCCTCTCTCTCTCCCTCTCTCTCTCTCTCTCATGGAGTCGTCGGTATTGCTGGTAAACACACTTGGCCCTCGGTGCTGCAAGATCAAACGCCAGCAGGCCAGCGTGGTGTGAAGCTGACGACAGGAGTTGGGGGTTTCCAGCTGGGGATCACTAACGGGACATTTCCAAACACTGAGCTGCCTCTGGACGCCCATAACCTGGTTCATGTTCTCACGGTCCAACGCTCTCCAGGGGGTCTGATCTAACCCTGTTTACCTGGTGTTGGAGCCAACCAGCACATCCCTGCTTCTACAGATTTCAGCTCAAAGACACAACAGACTTCAGTGTCCTTGTGGCAAGGACTCCAAAGGAGAGACCACTGCCAGCAAGCGGCTTGTGCACGTGTGTGTGTGTGTGTGTGTGTGTGGAAGAGAGAGAGAGAGAGAGAGAGAGAGAAATGCACTAAGGAATCACCTTTTTCAGTACCAAAGAAGATTATCTCTGTAGATCCGGCACGTTTCTCCAGCATCCAATCAAACTGCCTCATCCCCGTAATCGTCCAATCAATTCCCACACTGCACACCCAGTCAGAATAAAGCCTTCTGACTTACTTTCTATTTAATACCGTCTTCCCCCAAATAAAACTGTGACCTCGACCAAAAGAAGCCGACGGGGCAGCGGGACAGCCGGGACCATCGCCCACCGTCACACAAAGATGATTATGTTGGATGTCCAACTAAAATCCTGAAGAAAAAACAAAATCCCAAGTTTGACTGCATGGTTGTATTGTTACACACCACACAGGCATGATCACCACCAAAGACAACAACAACAACAACAACACGAGTAATTAGTCCCATCGATTAGTGTTAAGTGGCTCCAAGCTAATCCTCTGAGCTCCATAAATGCACCTGGCTGAGCTCCCAACACCGATTACTAAACAGAACAATCAGGGCTGATTAACTGCTGCCCAGCAGATTACTGATGCGCAATCTAACCTGCACCGGCCCTGAGCAGGACGCTGCAGGGTTCAGGTTGCAGCTCTCTACAGCAGTAACAGGGTCACACTGTCCTGCAACCCGTTTCCACTCAGAAGTTCAGCTGTTGGGTGGTGCCGGAGCCGTCTCTGCTCCACAACTAGCGAAACGTTATTAGGTCAGACTTGGAAACGGCCCCAACGGAAGAACACTGGACATGAATCACCCGGACGGCGCTTACATCGTTTCATCTCTGTAATGAAATTAACAACACGTGAAAGTGTTCCATTTGTTGAAAAGTTTCACTGAACCCAGGTTACCACCAGAACCATCTAAGATGAGGGGATTATAGAAGAGGGGAACAGAGACTCTAATCAGCCATGTTATGCGATTCCATTCAAACCACATTCACTGACTTCTCAACTGGGGTCTAAAGGGGGGAGGGTGGTGTCATGCAGGAGGAGGTGGAGGTGGGGGCTCATGCAGTACGGAAAAGAGTGTCACCTTGGTCAGCAGGTGGGAGGGTTTTCCTGCTATGTTTCTCAGAATCAGAGAGGTTTCCTTGTCCAGATAGGAGTGCTTGAAAGAGAGAGACAGAGCGAGTGAGTTGGCTGCTGATGGAGGACTGGCAGGTTGAGCAGAAGCAGTGGTGGGGAAGCAAAAAAACCACAACCCTGTGAAGGTGAACCGCGCACGTGATCGCAGAAACAACGCTCTCTGGGACTCGAGGGCGGCTGATTAGTTCAGAGCGGATTTTTTCACTCTTGATTTCAGGCTGATCGGTTTTCTTTGCCGACAGTTTGAAGACAGCGATGCTGTGAATTCCACAGGCAGGTGGCCAAACACGTGGCTTTTCTGAGCCGTGCGTAATCCCACAAATGTGCACGTGTGACAGTGCAGTTAGTCATCTTATCCCACTGTTTAGCACACCGTAAACAACCGGGTCCCTTTTTTAAATTAAAGGGAGTTAAAATTAGAAAAGTAGCCTCATCACATAGCTAAAATACATTATATATATCTCTATTTTTTTTAACAATATTTGCATTATTATTATTAGTGCTGCTACTAAGTATTTGTGTGTGTGTGCGTGTGTGTGTGTGTTTTCGTTTTAATTCAATCTCTAGAAACCATTTTATAGAAAGCACTGGGTCTTTTTTTATAACTACAGATTAAAAATAATATTTAGGTCAGACACACAAAGATGATTACAGGCAGCCAGCTTCCCCCTTCGGCCAAGTTGTGACCAGCAATGACACGTGTGTGTGTGTTATTTTTTTTTATTTTTATATATTTTTATATATCTCTATATATTTATATCTCACGCGCGATCCTTCGAAAGGGGGGTTGCACCACAAACAAGCAGCAGACAGTTGGTGCAGCGATGTATAGCCTCGTCCACAGCCAGGCACAGTTTTGGAGGTTTTAGCCTCAGTATCGCACGAGGACACACTCATTGGTGCCACCAGAATTCCATAGGTTTGTCCTCCATGAGGCCGTGTTGCAGACCGAATCTATGACGCTGTGATTACGCGCTTGGTCGAGCACCTAAATCTCCATCTGTTTGTCTTATAAACAGTTAAGAACACAAACTCCCATCGGTATCTCCTTTCTTCACGCTCACAAAAGTCAAGTGAGGGTTAGAGTCCAAAAAAAAACAAAACATCTGTTTTCCAGCACATGTAAAAGCTAGTTTCACTCAGGATGGTTCATCCCTGCCCATCTGAAATCAGCCGGTTATTCAGGAGTTAACGGTTTAATGTTTGGACTAAATTCCACACCAGTACTAATATTATTCAAGGATAAATAACGACACGCCTACACAAAATGTAATATCTGTGTTGTAAAAAGAAGCGATGGCACAAAAGAACGCTTGTGGAAAAAAAGGAGAGACATCAGCAACGATCTCCGAGGCCTTTTACCGCCTGTGTCACACTCGCACACACACACGTCAGGAAATCTGGCTGTTTGGTGGCAGATTGAAGGCAGGAAACCCATCCAGAGCAACCACAGACCAGCGGGAACCTCCTCCCACTCAGCTGCTGCCTCCATCCTGCCGTCGCTGGCCTACACCTCACAGATAAGGTCGCATTTGCGCCCAGGCTGTAGAAATTCTTTGTGTTACATTTGCAGGAGTGAAAAAATGCCGGAATTAGTTTTGTTATTGCTGTTTGACGACTATCTGAAGCGATTCATCCAGGCGCCCTGAGAGCCAGACACCAGATCAGCTCATCGCTATCTCCGATGCTAAGACGCGAGTCTTTACCTCCAAACTGTGGTGGCCCGCTCCTGCTGAAGGCACTGACGAGGACTGCGGAGCATTCTGCTTCACTGGAGTGAAGAACGCTGTCCAGGGAATCCATGGAAGAAGCGGAGTTGACCGAAATCCCAGAAGCGGAGGTCATGGAGGAGCGCGAGGAGTGAATGAACGCACACACCTGACGGGACGCAGCAAGGCCGAGCGGCTCAAGTTCAGGGATATTTTGGGAAATAAATCAACTGAATATATCCATATGAAGAAAAAAAGGGTGTCTGGGATCATTTCATCCGTTGGGGGGGACGCTGATCTCCCGCACTCACTTTGTTTGTGTAAAAACATGATTGTTGCCGGGTTACCTCCTGTTCGCTGACTGTGCCGACTGATCCCGTGCGCCGGTGTTGGCGCTGCGACGAGCCGGGCCGCCGCACGGTGGCCGCCGTAGAGGAGGCGGAGCTGAGAGAGTGGGAGGAAGTCTGACGAGCAGCTTCGTCCATGCTGAGAGAGGCCTGAGGAGTGAAAACACACTTGGTCTGCGAAGAGCCGAGCAGGGATGAGTCTGACTCTCTACTAGAGCCGCTGCAGGGGCCAGAAGTTTTATCCTACCTGACATCATATTTCATTTAAAGTGCAGATCAGATCTGGACAACAGGAAAGAAGGAAAGATGTTTGTGCCAGAGCATCTCCAGCTGGACGTTCTACCTTCTCCAGCTGGGCAGTGATGTCATCCAGGCTGAAGTTGGAGGCCAGAGCCGGTTTCCCGTGATGCCCTGGGGCCGCTCTGATGGTTCCAGCTGGCGAGGCTCTGGTGCTGCTGCTGCTGCTGCTGGCCCCGCTGCTGCCGCCCCCGCCACCGACGCCGTTGTTGCTGCTTCCGCCGCCGCCGCTGCTGCCCCCTGCTGCCTGGGCCTTGCTGCTGCGGCCGGCCGGAGGCTTCTGACGGACCTGGAAACAAGGCAACTTTTAAAGGTTTTTCTTCATAAAGCAACACAAAAAATTGGAGATGACGTGACCAGGATGTGATGAAAGCGTAGCCTCTTATCTATTACCTCAGGCTCCACTGGTTTCTATTTATTTTGACCGTCCTCGAAGCTAAAAAGCAGTTGGAGGCCTAAATGTCAGGAACTCAGAGAGAGTGTGCGATCAATGTGCACCTTTGTGTCGGTCAAGCCCAGGCGGGCCATGCTGCTGTTGGGTTTACTGTTGATGGTGCTGAGCTCTTGTTCAATGGAGGAGAGATCCGCCATGAGAGCGTCCAAGTCCACATTCTCTCCCTGGTTTAATGCTTCTGCAAAGCCCCCAGAAACACAACATGAGAAAACGAGCAGGACAGAGGGGTGTGGACACGTCACAGGACGAAGGAACTCAAACCAGGTCTGACCGTTGATGTTATAGACGGAGAATCTGTAAGAGAAGTTGGCCATGTTGGTCTCCTGTCTGAGCGGGGCCTTCTGCTGGGCTGGAGGCGGCCCCGGGCGGCCGTCATCCAGGCTCTAGACAGGCAAGAGAGGAAGATGAGACTGTGTGACACAATTTCCTCGACTGGCATTATAGCAAAAGGTCACACAATAGAGGGACACGTGGTATTCCTACAACAACCCACGGCGGACGACGCCGGGGTACCTGTGTGAGTTTGTCCAGTTCTCCCAGCCAGGCTCCAAACATTTTATCCAGGTCCTGGTCCTCTTTATCGCTGTCTTCCTCCTCCTCCTCATCCCTGATGTCCACTTCTTCGTCTGACAGCTGATCCATCTATGGACAAATAAAGGGACAGAAGCAAAAAAGAAAAGACTGAAAGAAGAAAGAGCCAGCTTGTGCGTTATTAGCGCCACCTACTGGCTACTAGTTCAAACAGTATTTAATGTCAATCTACCTGTACAAAAATCCCTTTAGTGTCTAAATTAACGCTAAATAAATTAATGAAATCAGTACACTGAGCTCCACTTTAATAACGTAACCCTTACAAACAAGCCTAACACAAACTTTTCAGACAAGCTTGGCATTAATCCAAATTTAAAATGTCTTTATAAATACTAAATGACAGTTTAGTTGGCTCAATTTCAAAATTCTGCCAAAACTAGGAACCTGTGAGCGCTGCTAGTTCTGACCCCTCAAACAGGGACCACGGTCAGAGAGCCGTGCATGTTGCTGAGTTTAAACACGTTAGAAGTTTCTCACAATCGCCCCAAATCTGATGGACGGTAGAATATCCATGATATTCTACCGTCCAATAGCTGCTGTGTTTATTTCTGCGTTATTAAGCATCTTAAACACTGCAACCAGATTAATAATCCAACCAACCTCTTGGACTTATTCTACATCCCCAGCCTTTTTGCAGAGATAAATAAAAACACGACTAGTCATCAACGTGTGAACATTCGTGGGTAATATTTGATGGGGTGTGAGAGTCGGGTCCAGTGACCGACACTGCGCATGTGTGAGGTTTTTTGCGTGTTCTGAATCTCTCTGGCACTGCTCCTTCCCAGCCCTCCCAGATCTCCACCCTGAGCCACCGGTCTAGCAGAGAGAATGTGCTATTCCTGTGGCTGCTGGTTGTCGCCCCTCTCTGGCCGTCTCCGGGGAGAAGCAGTCAGCCAGCACGCATGCAAAATTAGAGAGCAGAAACTGAGGCAAACGCACGCACACACACACGTAGCCTAAATGACAGACCTTGCTAACCACAGAGATCTAATTGAAGCTGCCCCCCCTCTGTGTGTGTGTGTGTGGGGAGGACTTATGAGGGACTGGGGAGTGTTGTGAAAACTCTCACAGCTGCGCTCTCATACAACATTCTACTGTTTCCACACAGGCCACCTCACGAACCCCGTCTCACCGCCCTGATTCAGCCATAATTATCTTCAAGTGCGATGTGAACGTTCCGACTCTGAGCAGAATCCTGACGGTAAACGGCTCCACCCAGATCTGCTGCCCTCCAACTAAACATGATCATGTGCCGGTGATCCAGGTCTCAGCTCCCCACCAGCACCACAACCAGGCAGTCCGCAACTTGTGGCGATGCCTTTTTTTGGTCTCTTCCACTTCTCGTACGTGAGGACAGCGCTCTGGCTGCTGGAGGCGCCTGTGTTTGTGTGCTCAGCCTTCCGCCGGGGCCAGTCTGCTAGAACCGACTCCAACAGGACCAGAACGCAGAGCGATGCCATCAAATGGATCATGGCTGCATCAGGCTTGTTGCTCTTTAGCTCAGCTTAGTCCGGAGTCTCAACAGCAGGAGACCTGACGCAGCAAGCTGTGGAGTGTGTGTGTGTGTGTGTGTTTCCAAAGCAAACAGCAATTACTGTACTCCACTGTAGTCCGACTCCTCCTGTCACGCTGAAACCTGGCAATCACGCTTCCATCCTTTATTCCTCCCACTTCTTTCACTCTTTCCTCTCCAAACATCCTCGCTCTTCCTCCCTGCTTCTGCTCACACTGCTTCCTTGTGAACACGTTGCTCTGGTGGTCCGCTGCCAGACTACCAACTCGGGCTCTAACCCTCTCAGGCTCCCTCTCTACTATCTCTGCCTGTCACAGACACACAAACAAAACCACTATTTTTAGGCCTTTGTGGCTTTTGTGAAATCAGGTCAGAACCAGAGGAAAAACTACATATAAAGTGCTACATATAAAGTAATAAATGCTGCCGTTACCATAAAGCTGGAATACGGTATTTCTGTTTACCACTTGCTGTGATGATCGTGACGCTCTTGATGGACATGGAGTACCTTTTAGAACTGATAGTAATGGTTTATTTTAGGATCAGTGGAGCAGCTTTAGGAATGCAAGTCTGGTTCAGGAAGCTTAATTTTGCTCCATTAGGCTGAGTGTTGCCTCAGCAGGAACCAGCCTGGTTCCTGCAAACCTGACACACACTCATGACGCATGTCCCAACACTTCCAGCTCGCTGTCGGGACTGAGAATCAAGTAAAAACCCAACGACGACCAGGCTACAAACAGGAGCCGTTAGTGGGTATAAGCATGTAACGTCTTCCAAAATAAAGTGTTTGTTATCGACAGAGACAAATGTCGATGTCCCACGAGGGACGAGATCATCTGTCCACGTCCATCGTGACCGTGGCGGGGTTAAGGGGTGAACCCATGACCCCATCTGTTAGTCCAACAGAAAAAAAGAACTGACATTATTAGGTAATTGGCAACTTCATTGTTATTTAGAAATAGCTGAACAGAAAGTACCACACAGGAAGAAAAAACAGGCAGAGGAAGCAGAGGAGGAGTGAAGAGTTACATGCTGATCCAGCAACAATATCACTTCCCCGGGACAAAACGGGGGGATTACGTCATTTTCCTTGTTTCTCTGCCTCATAACGACATCTGCCCGGGTTTCTCAATAGCAGGAAGGGAGATGTACACAGCATGGAGGGTGGAGATTGTGCATTACCCCGCTCGGCTGGGTGGTGTTGTTTGTTACAGGTCGTACACCTTGTCCTCACATCAGTTCTGCAGCTTTAGACCAGATGGACTGGACGGCATGGCCAGTGTGACCAGAGGCGATGGCTGGAGCCAAAGCACAGTCCTTCCTCAGCTCCTGCAGTGTTTACACACAACAGTGTGCACGAGCGCATGGGTGAAACCTGTCGATCCTTCTGGTAAACAAAGCGTGACTGGTTGGATGCATACACCTCCGCACCACAAACGTTGGAAAGAGTCAAGGCCACTCAGCTGAAAACATCTGGGCCATATGTAAATACTGAAAAAGCAACTTTAAGGGGATAATACACCTAAGTATCCTCAGAGGAAGCGCGTGCTTTGGTTCATTTAACTCAGTATTACTCAAACTGGCATTATGAGATCCCCTCTAGTTTAATTCCCACCAGACAGGTTTGGCTTCAACTGGTTTTCCCCACATTCTATTTTTGGTCCATTCTACTTTGTTTTGCTTCCACTCAGTAATCTGTGGGTTTTCTTTAATGTGGGTTTTCATTGTTACGCTGCTTGGGTGTGTTTGTGTGTAGGGTTAGATGGTGATCAGAACGAAACCCTGCGATAAAACGGCCCCCTCCTGAGCTCGTGCAGGATGTGAAATGTTAATGCAACTACACCGGTGAAGAAAGTCCACAAATCCCACCTGCCCCGGCACACGCTGGAACAACGAGGACAACTCTGCAAGTGACCGTACGATGATTAAACTGGTTTTATATTTACCTTGGTGTGTTTAGTCCTGCGCCAGCACAGCAGAAAGGAGAGAATCCAATGCCCCTGCAAAAACAAGGAGAAAAAAGGGGGTTTTTCTTATTATTTTTTTATAAACAGACAGTGTTTATGGCACTTTTTGATGACAGTAAGCCAAGAAGGTTGTGTAGCACTTGTTCACTGTAGCAAAGCAGCGTCTAACATCTCAGTGTTGCTCAGTTTCACACTACTGTGAAAAGCACATTAGGAAATATGAGCTGAGTACTAATATCTGTACTATCTGCCTTCTACTACTAAAGTGAGGACATTCTGGCTGGTTCTCACATCTTCACATCTGGGTACCGTGTGTGTGTGTGTGTTTACACACGATCATCAGCAGCGTTCATGTGATCATTTGCTGATGGCTAAAAATACTAAACCCCGTATCTGAGACAAACACACATCTGTTGTCTAACACTGTGTTCCTACATCAGTGTTCTCAGAAGGCTCCCAAACCTTCAAAGCAGCACCGGTACAAATATGGGAGCGTAAACACATCCAGTGCCCAAATGACTCCCAGCAGGTGATGGAATGTTGTCAGTAGGCAAAAACCAGGAAAATGTGTGATACACACACTCACACACAGACAAACGGGAGCAGGCGCCACTGCCCTGAGGATCCAAACCCATTTAGAAGAACTTGGATGTCTGTGCTGCAGTCAGCTGAAGAGGCTACTGCTGTTTGAAGAAAAAGGTCAAGGAAAATGTTCTGATTAAGAGTTTAGATAGAACAACGCTCACCATTTGGCTTTGAAAAAAAAAAAACACTTAAAAAAAGATGGTGCCAGACAGTGACGGAAGTAACACGTTTGATTGATTTGACTAGAACTGTTGTGTTGACTTGACATTGTTCCGTGACTGACTAAAGTTTTCTGGTGTCATTGTGGGTGAAGGTTCAGGTAGGAATGAAGCAGCTTCGGTGGGTTAGAAGTCCTCCAAAGCTCATGAATCTGTAGAGTTGACAGAAACGGTGGCGAGAACAGCTTCAGCTAAGAAGGTTGTGAAATCTAACTTTACACTTCCATCTTTTTCTAAGAATAATCAGATTGCGAGTAGTTCTTTAACTTTCACTGTCGCAACCGATTACCCCACAGGGAAGCATGAAGAATTCCCTCATAGCAGCACCTCGCAACTGGTTTTTACTGGTTTTCGCCTGGTTTTAGAGAAACTGCCAAAATATTGCATTTGGCAGTGGACAGTGGGACAGAAGCACAGAAGCTTGTGAAACTCCATGACTCATGTTAGAACGTCTGAGGGAAACGTCGTGGGCGTAAAAACCAGCCAGAGTGGAAGTGATCGATCAGCGCCGAGCCAGCCGACGCTGTCCCTGAAAGCCCCAGGACGTGGTCCAGGGCCCTGCAGCAGGATGCTCCCATCAGCTGAGTCAAAGGCACCACCGAGGCAGCACAAGGACAGAACGGAGTCCTAATAATTGAATCCATGGGCCATTATCTGAAAATGACTGAAAACCAGACATGTTGGGAGTTGTGTTGGTTACGAACACACAAACATCATATAGCATCAATGTTGCGTGCTAGAACGGCTAGCGAGTTTAAAATAAAAAGACTGTATTCCGCCGCTGCTTAGGGCTGCATTCATCACACGGATGACAGCAACATGAGCTACACACGGCGAGCTATATTTAACAGTACCGAGTGATTATAGACTCCTCCAATAAAAAAAACGTTTTAGATCAAAGGCCTGAGTCCCAAGTCCACCTTGAGATGGTTCCACAGTTCCTCATTTGTCTTAGAACTAGTTTTTTTTTTCCCAGACAAGAACAAAAGTCATTTTTGTACCAGCGTTTGATTGACAGAGCATGAAAACGTCTTCCATGTGAGCCGTAAAACCATCACTTGTTTTCCAAAACATACCAATGCACAAACACCAGAAGAGGGGTAATATGATCCACAGCTCAAGGTCTGGCTGAGGAGCTCTGCAGCCTGGACAAGATTTAGAGATTTTCTTCTGGTTCAGGCAAGTAGAGACGTTGTCTACGATCCAGGTGTGATGAGATAAAAGTCTATAAAATGTCGGCGTTTTCTCAAATGTAAGGACGAAGCTTCGAAAGACACCGGATGCATGATGTTTCTGAAAGGGTTCTAAAAAGCATCACTGCTGCAGAGGGCTCTTTGGCATTTAAAAACCTGATTACGTGATGAAGATGTATTTTACTCTATTACCTCTTTGTGATCTGAATAATATACGCCAGAAAAGAACTCTGTGCTGGATTTTATTCATTCCTGAAAACCAGTGTTTGCACAACTTCTGCTGGTCCTTCTCAACAGATTTGGGAGGATTTTACACAACAGCTAACGTTATGAAACAACCCAACCTGCCAGAGCAGAGGATCCTAGCACACACACACACACACACACACGTCTCTCCGTTATTTCACTCACACTGGGACTTGAGGAGTAGTTCATTATATCAAGTTGGACTGATACAACTCATTATTACATCATATCCTATGTGGTTGAATTATGTTATTTTATTGAGTCACAATAAATACACCTGCTAAACACTAAATACACTTTGTAGAATGTAATAATATGGTAATTACATCCTATCTGTGTTTGTTTTCTTTTCTATTCCCATATATCTGCGCTTGTGTCACGTGCTCCAGAATCACTTATGGAAGCCAAAAAAAGAGAAACATTCAAATGTATCTGCAACACCGACTACCACAAAGGCACCAGTGTAAACCGTGTCAGACCCAACCTGTTAGTCACCAGGTTGAAACAAGCGCGCCGAGAAACCAAAACATCCTCCAAAAACTTCTCCAGAACCTCTTTTGCCTCCAGTCTGATGGTGCAGGAGCAGAATTTTCCTGCAGCACCTGGAGTGACGCTCAAACCGAAGGCTGTCTGAGAGGCTGTACAAAAACAACTCCATTTTCCACTGCTCTACTTCTCGCCGGGGACGGTTCCAGACACCACATCTGCACTTTTAGGCACCAAGGAGATTGGCAAAGTGACAGTGGAGCACTCCGAGGATGAATAAACACTCAAAGAAAGTGAGCTCTGTGTGGATTTTGCGCGACGTGGCTGATTTTTAGTGTGAATATTGTTATTGTTTGCGCACCGCATGGAGGGAACACGCACCAGCCTGTACTTGACCCTCCTGCTACGGCTCTGCTCCCTGGGACAGAGACACGGCAGAGGTGTGTGTCTGTCATTAAAAAGCGAAACGCAGGCATTTTTCTGCAAGGCCAGATCTTCCTTCCCGTGTTTAAATTCCTGCCTCACCAACAGACATTGGGGAAATGATCACACGTGGTTTAAATTGATGTATTACTGATGCAATCTTTCCTGACCAGATCCTGCCTAATGTGATCCTCCAGAGATCCTCTGAAACAGATGATGTTGTTTATTAGCTTCCCTCAAATTACCAATTACTATTGTGCCAGTTCATCTACGGATGTATTAGAGGGTTTTCTTTTTGTGCTTTTGGTTCAAATTTAAAGGAGTGCTTTTTGAGCCAAGAGTGAAATATCTCCTAAAATCTCCTATTTAATCCAAAAAATGAGTCATGCTGGATTTTTTACACGTCTTGTACCTTGACAACACTCTCAGGGTGCACGCGATGAAGGCCCTTGGTGTTTAAATCTGCACGTTTTTGAGGGCATGACTCAGGACCGCAGGCTTCAAATGTTGCTGAAATCCTACGTGACATTTTACACATGACTGCTCAACAGTGTTTGTGGGAGGAAAAAAACACCGTTATCTGTTTAAAAACACACATTTTGGCACAGAATTTTCCTGAGGAACGATAAATACATTGCCTCAAGCTTTCTAATGAGCCTTGAAACGACCAGAGCGCAGACTCTGTACCATTTGTATCTTTGTACCATGTGTAAACAGCAGCTCCAACGACAATAACCTTCCTTCAATATTTGAAATGAGCATCTGAAGCATGCGTGTGTACTCCACTCTACACTTTCCATCCCTACATTTTCCTGCTGCCATTTAAGGTAGCCGCAGCTCAGGGGCAACGGAAACCAACGTCTACGATGGTTCACACCAACGTGACACGAAGACGGGACAGAAAGAGGCAGATTTTCCATCCTCTACGGTCTCCGTACAGAAGGCGGCTGTGGTTTGGTCAGGACTCTCTTCGCGTGTTCGCTGCATGACGAGGCCAGCCCAGAAAAACAGAGACGGGTCCACGCGCACGCCGAGTCCTGACAGGAATGGAAAAACATAAAATTCCAGAGTCCCGACTTCCAAATCCTTCACACTACAAGTAAAAATATAGAGACGACTGCAGAACTGTGCCGTCAAACCACGCTCAGGCCGTGGTGCTCAGCGGGACCCCGGGAGTGGGTTCTGTGTTTGCCAGAACCGCTCGGAAGCGTGGACGCTCAACCCAGCACCCAGGTTCCTCCAACACATTCAGATATAGCGAATGAGCAGACCAAGACCCCCCTCTGCTGAATATGGGCCAATTCTACCAATGAAGTATCTCAAATCAAGTAATTTCAATTAAAAAAAAGGCTTTATATAACTGCTTAGCGTGATGGAAAGAATACATTTTAAAAAAATGTGAAAAAAGGCTGTTTTCCGTTTATCGGTGCTGACACTCAGCTTGAACCTGAACATCCATGCGGAGGACTGAAGCCCACCGGAGAGCTCTCTAGATCAGAGTCCTACAGACGCAGAAAAACATGGAAAGGAAAAATAATACCAAAAAAAAAAAAACAGAAAAAAAAAAGCAAATAAGAAAGTGGAGTCATTTTTCCAAGAATGAGGTCTGTGGAGAGCTGCAGCCGCCAGGATTGACTTTACATCTGTGTGGAGTTAAACAGAGACAGGACAGATGGAAAGAAAATAATAGCTGCTTCACTCCTCGATGCGGACCTGAAGGTAGACCAACTGTCCCCGATTAGTGCTCCCAATTATAAAGCCTTTGATGGCTGAGAAGCACCATTTAGTTCCTGTTAAACCAAAGGAGCCTCTTCCAGTCCTATCACAGCTTCTCCACATTCATTTCAGGTTTGACGGCTGATAAACCACAGAGGGAATTTGGCTCCTCTTATTTTGGCTGCTGAAGCTTTTAAATGCTTTGGAGGAGTTCGTTAGTTTGGTGATATATTAAATTTGAGGACCTGAGAGCTGATTTATTAAAACCCAGCTTGTTTCGCGTTCACCTGAGACGGCTCTCTGAAGCCTCAGAGACGGCGGTGATGAAGACAGCGTGACGAAGGTCTGGGCCGTCTGGCACCGGCTGACAGGCTGGAGGGACAGAGGCGGAGCACCCTTAAGTTCAAGTAGGACAGCCAGGATTTCATACTCCAGTTAACCCTCCACACTTCCCCAGAGATTGGATCCCGTCCCACTTTTCGGCACGCGAGTCTGCGTTGGATGTGGAATGGCTCAAGGCGGTCGGAAGGACTTCGCTTTCTGACTGTTGCAGGCCTGGATACATGGTACTTGTCACCATTTTTACATGTGGAATGGTTTTAGTTTCTGCTTTAGTCTCACAGGTGGGCCGGTACCAGCAGAAACAGAGCCTGTGCTGAGTTCCAAAAGAAAAAATGTGCCTAATAACAAGCTTTTTTATTGTAATAACGGTCCTAAACTGATGGATGATATTGAACCGGAAACCAGCGCCTGCCTGAGTTGAAGCAGCAGCTTTGCCAGTGGTTATCCCAGAGATTATCTCAAGCTTATAAAGCTTTTAACGAATATTTCCGTACCTCAAGCACCACAAAAGCTCAAAACATAGTTTATACTAAATGTAAAACTGAAAATGATCAATTATGAGTGGTTACAACTACCCAGATTGACCTTCCGAGGGGTCAGAACACAAGAACGGTGCAGGAGACACTGAAAGCATCCACTGTTTAGAAGGTCCAACTCACAGGCCAACCACCAGGCCTCTGGGCTCACGTTTGGCCCTCCGGGCCCTTCACAGAGGCTTTCGCAGGACTAAGGTTGCCAGAAACAATCAATCAGAAGAGGCCGAAGTCATCCGAGGCAAGAGACATAATTGAATGAGACACAGAAAAAAAGTCACCACAGCAAAACACAATGAAAGACTCGATCATAAGACGCTAACCCTAACGTGACGCAGCAAGTTAGCTACCGAAAGGAAAACCCTAACCCTAACCCGATGTCTCAATTTTGAGTTAATTCCCTAAATCTAGAGGTTTTCTGGGAATTTGTTGCAAGAATGTGCTTCACTGACACAGAGTGATAAGAATTTTCCACAAATATTGTAGGGACTTAGATAAACTTGCATAGTTAAGTGGTTTATTTCAAAGTAGGTTTAGAGGTGTCAGTGTTTCTCTAGTTTTCACAACAGTTTGGGCTTTTTCCTTCATCGTAACTGGTGAAAAGAGCAATAAAACGTGACTACGTCCCTTTTTTCTATTTCTATCATTTCACTTATAGCACAAGCCGTGCAACCCAACGGGCAGTGCTGCTTTCATGTTCAGGGACAGCCAAGTGGGTGTTATTTAAGGGATGAGGCTCTTTTGAAGGGCTAGGGTTGCAGACAGCAGCCTGACAGGTCTCCATGCTGCAGATTCTCACAGCTCCACAACCCTGCCCTGACCCTGGAGCATGGCCTGACAGCTGAATTCTAAACCCCCGAACAAAATTCTAATCCGAACCCAAGACAATGATGTCATAATCCACAGCATAACCTCAATGTAATGTAGGAAGAACAAATAAAAGTGCACATTTAAAAGTCGGCGCTGTGGCAGCTGCGGGGAAACACGCCCAGAAATGTAATGTTAGAGGACTGCCACGCCTTGCTGGTGTCAGCTCGGAACGTCTAGCCTCCAGCTGCAGCGGCCGACACGCCAATCTCCCCGCTGGAGGAGCGCTGTCAGCCGGCTGCTGCTGCCCGGCCGCCCTGCGCATCTAGGCCGGCCGGGCAGCCTCGGCAGGCCGGGCGGCGGCTCCTCCAGCCGCCCTGGACGCTGAAACACGCATGCACAACCACACACGGCGCTCCTAAAACAAGAAGGATCCGTGCATGTGGGAGTAGGAGCACCGTGAATGAATCTGGGGGTGAATGAAAGGCGTTTTTCCGCGGAGCTGGCCCGACACCCCCCCGGCCCTTCTCCTTTCTCTGCGCACACGCGCAGCGCCTTAATTAGCTATTAACGCAAGATCCACGCCTAACGCGTAATATTTCACGCATTCTGACGGATCAGAGATCCAACAAATCTGAAGGATGTTTGAAAGTGCGTGCCTGGTTCTGCATAAAGCGAGCGGAGGTGAGGAGAAAGCCGCCGGGATGTGAGGAGGTGAAGGGGAGTCGGGCTACTCACCGCTCCGATCCCAGGGAGCTTTGGATCCGGGGGGACAGACCTCAGCGCTCGGCGGGAATGAGGCGAGCCGTCCGCGGGTGTAAGGCTCCGGGCGCCGACGGCGTTTGTGCTGGTTCCAGGCTTTCCGCGGCCGAGCCTTTCCCAGATTTCCCAGATTTCCCCGAGTTCCCCTCACCGCCTCGCCGACTCCCATACGGCCGCTGACGCTGCGTCAAGTGTCTGGAAGGCCCTCGCCTCTTCCGGCCATGACCTTCACAATAAAAGACGCTGTCAACGCAACCGTAACGTCCGAACACGAAGAACTCTTTTCGTCTTCCGATGCAGAAGCTAGCGGTCCGATCTTGCATCTCAGTGCTTTCTGGACAATTCCTGACACACAAATGACCCCC
>CAAE01014695.1:48966-122190 GCA_000180735.1 Tetraodon nigroviridis | reverse complement strand
AAGGGAGTCGGCGTTTTCATTATTTTTTATTTACAAGTGTCTATGAAGACTATTGTGCATCTATAATCATCAGGTGTAGGATAAGGTAATCCTCTTCTTTTTTTGTAAGTGACAGTTTATAAATATGTACGCGTCAGCCCGTGTCAATAGCCGCTAGTTAGCCTTCGAGGCTAGGTAGAGATAGCTTGTGATACTGTACATACGAAGGTGATCGACTAACGGTAGCTAAATGACATCTTAAATAGTTGCACCAATTAAATCTTTCAAACGTCTGGTCCAGCTGTATTGATGCAGTTAAATGTCACGTATGGCAAACGTACTAGTCGTCCAGTTCTGTATATTTAAATTTGGGGCTTATAGTTGCTAATCAAGTTTTACTATGTCAATACCCTGTAAATATAGGAGATCTATGACATAGACCATAAAGAGTCTGGATCGCGCTGTGTTCTCTATATACATTATCCCGCGGGACATACATTAGGCCGAAGGCTTGGTCGTGTTGTTAGACAATAAAAACTCGGGCAGAGAGCCACTGTATGGCCTGTTATTGTCACATGATGCGCTGTGATGCTGCTACTGCTGCGGCTTCCGCTTTTTCTGAAACGGTATCATCGAAAAACCTTAACCATAAATGCGGTTTTCAAAAGCTGTTTTTAAAAAGGATTCGACACTTTTCATTGGTTTCAAAGGTGTTTTTTAATAAACTTGTCAATAAGCGAACCAAAACGATCAGACCGGTTTTGCCATTGATCAGCTAGCCTGACATACTTTTGTATGTATACTTCTAAAGAAATACTCCAGACTCCAGGTTTATTAAAATAAAAGCAACATATTATATCCAGAATATCTGCTATTTTTGTCCATTTGGTTTTTATTAATTGAATAGATTTTTAATATATATTAGTAATATATATTTTTTTGTATTTATATTAATAATATATATATATTCTCACTGCTGCTTTCTGGATATGACAACAACCTGTTTACCTGGAAGAATGAACTGACTCAATGAACTGTTTGCTCCCTGCTGGTTTTATGTGTACTTAATGGTCTGTCAATAACATATTATTTCTCCATCTTCAATTTGCGTTTGAGGCTGATTTTAGTTATAAAAGCCAATTCAAGGACAGTAGATGGGTTGCTGTCCCATGAGGAGTCCTGTCACAGTCTGATCATTTTTTCTTTTTAAATTACATGTGTTTTACATCATTTGCATTGTTTTGTTTTTGTTTTGTTTTGGTTTTTTTCAGCTGGCCCAGCAGTGTCATGGCTGCTGATGATAAGTCATCCTCATCCTCAATGGAGTGGACCACCGAGACCCCCGTCACCTTACCTGCGAGTCCTTCCCCCCCCCCTCCTCAACAACCGCCCACAGCAACTGAATCTCGCCACTGTGGTGGAATTCAAAACTAAATACAGGGTGACAAATAAAAAACCTACAATAACCAGGTTGCATAAATATGCACACCCTTAAGTAATACTGTGTTGAAACACTGTGATTGTATAACTTGTTCTGTCTTACATGTTGTGGTTATGTTAATGTTACTACTGTTACTGTTTTTCTATTCTATATTTTGCTGCATTTGTACTGGTTTTTACCTCAGGACTAGGTGTTATTCACTGATGCACCACACACATACTAAAATGTAATTTTAACATATTTTTGTGAGAGAGATAGTTTTGGATGCAGGAAGAATGTGTTGCACATGCAGGTATTATGAAATTTGATTTTCCGTTTCCATATAGCATTTGATTGGTTCTATCTTTAACACAGAAAGGTGAATTGTCAAAAATGTTATAAAACCCGAAACAAACACTAAAGTTAAGGCAAGTAGCCGCAAAAGTAACCACCTTTGTCATCTCGTTACCAAAAAGCAGTGTGAATATAAATCATAAGTGTGTGAAAGATGTAAATAAAAGTCTTGAGCAGGAGAAGGCTATAAAACCACATACCGGTAGTTGGAATTGGGAGAAATAAACTAGGACCTTGACTCACAGCTAGAGGGCAACGCAGCTACATAAAAAAGAAAAACAGGTGATATGCAGAACAAAGGTGATTTTTAGATAGTAAAATTGGCTCGTGTGTGACCTAAATTCTGTCTCGAACTATTTGACTAATTTTTTGTCTAATGTATTTTGTATGTGTTTGTGTTTTTTCATGTGTACGTGTACATACCTGTACACATGTGTCTTGTAGAAGAGGGTCGTGCTCTTTCAGCAGTCTCAGAGAAATCGGACACTCCATCCCCTTCCCCTCTATCAGAGAGGAGGAGCTGGTCTTCCAGCCCACCCCACTCCCTGTACACTGCCAGGATTCCCCGGAAACAACAACCAGATCACCTCCAAAGGACCTCTGCTGCCTCAGGTAGGTTCCTAAAACACAGACAGTAACAACCTTTCTGTGAATCTTTGTAAAGGCCTACCAGATGGACTAAGACTTATTTACCAAAACCTAGGGCCAATTCTGGCCCTTCTCCGATTCCTTAACCCCTGGGTTAAAGAGTAACCCTGTTCACGAGGTGTAAAGGGACGTCCCAAGTCTCCTTAGGGCTAAGGGGAAGGGCCACACAGCCTTTAAAACCAAGACAAACCAGCACCTCACTTGAAATAAAGGGGTAGAAAACTGTTCCTAGAGATACCGAACCTGCTGATGTGATGGTGGAGACGACACAAGGAAGCACATGAATAAAATTAAGGATGATTATTGATTTTCACAGTAAAGATATACATTTTTTCATCAGATCCTAAATCATTGGTCCATAAAAGTACATATCCCCCCATGTTTGGAAATGTCAGTTGTTGTAAGCTACAAGCAATAGCAAATTCACCGCAAAAAGACTTCACTGCAGCAGAACCATGGCAGCTGTTGCCGTTGATGATGGCACGTTGACTGACTCTGACTTTTTGCTTCTGCTGACGCAGCAGTCGGCCAGCGGCTGACGACGTTTGATGATGCAGCGGTAGCGAGGCGTAAAAATGAAAGCTGGGATTCAGTGTGAGTCACACATGATTGGTTTATCTGTACCGCCTCAGTGTGACTCGCATGAAAAGGGCAATCAGAGATCAGTGATAACACCATAGACCTTGTTTTTCTTGAAACTCTTGGCCCTGTTGGTGCACAAAGTTGTAAAACGTGTTGGGTTTCTGGATATTTTTCGGTCTGCTGAACATCATGTATCTATACTTTCACTTTTTATTTATTTTGTTGCTGCCCCGTGGGTCAGAGAGGACTGCAATTTCATTTATACAGCCTTTTATTGCACAGATTTTATTGACCATTCAATAATATAAGTTAACAGGTTTACCTCGGTATTTATGTTGAATGGTATGTAACAGTCCCTCTCTTTCTCCTCCACCTCCACTCTGTCTCATTGTTGTGTTGTTGTGTTGCTGTGACCGTAGATGCCAGCAGGAAATCAGATACTCCTTTAAGCAACCATGACCCTCGGACCGCTGTGCAACTTCGCACTGCATTAAAGCGGCTCAAGGAAATAATGGAGGGTAGGAGCCAGGTAGGTAATAAATCAGCATCTGTCAGGTAGACATTCGGTCAGTCGGTCATTTTTGGGATTCAATTTGGGACTATGTTCACCTGCTTTCAGGACAGTGACTTGAAGCAGTACTGGATGCCGGACAGCCAGTGTAAAGAATGTTACGACTGCAATGAAAAGTTCACTACTTTTCGCCGCCGCCACCATTGCCGACTGTGTGGTCAGATCTTCTGCAGTCGCTGCTGTAACCAGGAAATTCCTGGGAAGTTCATGGGTTACACAGGTGAGTGCTCCTCCTCCTGGGATAGGTCACCAATCAGTGTCCCAGGTAGAGCATTGGCTAACCACTCAGGACCCATTCATTTGGTCCAGATTAGGAATAACACAATCACATCAGGACCTGCTGTACTCTATACAACAGAAAACACATTGGCCATTTCTTTAAAAGTCCCTCTAAACTCAAACTGAGCAAGCAGCCAGACAGATAGGATAAGTACATTTGTGTTTTTAGTGAGCTTTCAGTGGAGTCATGACTTGGAGGTATTGTTTTTGAAACCTTTGAACACTCGGCTACTTTTCCTTCCACCCACTTGTTCTGTTTCTAGGGGACCTGCGGGCTTGTACCTACTGCCGTAAACTAGCACTGAACTACGCCCACTCGGCTGATTCGAGCTCCATCGGCGAAGACTTGAACTCGCTGACTGACTCGCCATGTTCCGTGTGTGTGCTGGAGCCCAGTGAGCCCCGGACGCCTGTGGGGGGCCGCAAGTCCAGCAGGAACATCTTCTTGGAGGAGGATCTAACGTGGCAGAGGTACGCACACACGTACACACACACACAAACAAACACACAGATGATTTGATGAAATCTAAACTTCAAATTCTAGCTAAGCAATTTTTATTGCAATTATTTTAACAAAAATCAATGAGTAGCAGTGTATCAGTTTAAATGCACCAGAATACCATTTTCTAGTTCTGATCTCGCTGCTGCTGGTGTGGTTAGATCAGATCTGTTTGTTAACCCTTTAAAATTTTGCTTTCTCCATTCCTCCTGCTGCCACCACAGCATAATGCAATGCAGTTTGGACTGTTGCCTTTCACATCCTGTTTATCTTCATTTCAAATTTGCTCTGCTCCAGATCTGCTCCATCTGTCGCGTGTCAGCCTTGAGTTTGCTTCTTTCAAACCATCTGCATGCATGGCCAGAAATCGTAACGTTTACATTCTAATGAAGACGCCTGTCACAGAAGTTTTGGCCTGTCTGAAAAAGAAAAGCATTGGTACTGCTTGTGACGGGCCAGTAAATGAGCAAAAACATGATCATTAAAGTACACACACCAAAAAGTGTCCTCAATCTTTAACCAAACACTAGCACAAATGTTTGAACGATGTCTGGAAATGAAGCCGGTTTTGATGCTGTACTTGTTATACTGCTGTTGTTTGGAGTTGCTGTGCTTCCTATTCATTTTCTTAAACCTTCCTCAAAAACTGTATTTGCTCTCTCTCCTGGCATAGAAAAACACCTATTGGGATGAGAAAGAAGTGAGTTTTGCTGTTTGTTAATTGTTCTTTCACATCTGTCTGAGCTTTAGCCGTGTGTAAGTAAAGCCGGTGCTTTCTTTCTGTTTAATATAGTCTTCTGCATGCCTGATTCATGGTCATACTTAGGCTGCTAGCAGGGAAGAGAGTATGGAAAATTACCGCACGAAGAATAGAAGAGCCTGTTTTTAAGAGCTTACTGTTTTGATTTAGCATGATTCACCAGGAACCTCAGAGCAGCAGCCTCAGTTCCAGACTAACAGCACTTCAAGAAGATGTAGGAAAATCACCTGGTAGGAAGAGGTCAGTCTGCTTCTAATCTGCCATTACAGCCCGGTTTGATAACACTCTGTATGCGCCTCTTCGTCAATTGGTCTTTTTTGTCTGTTCTACAGGTCTGCTAGCGTCAGCACCGCTCCCACTTGATCGCTCTGGTTCATCCATGGTGCCTTCCTACGACAGCTCCATCAGCCCCCCCACTAGCAGAGCCACGTCAGTGTCAAAACCTGGGACAAAGCTGGACCACAGCGAGGAAGAGCGCAAAATACTACTGGTACTTATTTTCTTTGTTCTATTTTATTGAATTTCCTCTGCTTTTAAATTACAAAATGTTTTCATTGTTTCCTCCATAAATTTCCCTTTGTTTTTCTATTGAATTATACATTATAGATCACATTAAAGGCCAAAAATTCTAATGCTCTTTCTATTGGCTTGTGCACCACCCATGAACCTTGTTAAAAACAATACTAACACACCAATCACCTGGCAGGATTCCTCCCAGTTAAAGGACTTGTGGAGGAAAATCTGTCATAATGGAACAGGGATGGAGTTCCAGGACCACAGGTACTGGCTGAGGACCTACCCCAACTGCATTGTGGGGAAAGAGCTTGTCAACTGGCTGCTAAGGAATGGTACCATCTCCAACAGGTATCCAGTTACTAGAGAAACAACGTATTTGCACTATCTGTTCAAGTAATCACCCTTTTTGTGTCCAGTTTGCGAACCAGTGTTTTATATTTTCTCTTCCTCCAAAAGACGATGTTTGTGTTTTTCAGGGCCCAGGCTATCGCCATAGGTCAGGCCCTGGTGGACGGTCGCTGGCTTGACTGTGTCACCCACCACGACCAGCTGTTCAGAGACGAGTATGCTCTCTATCGACCACTCCAGGTAGCCACACGACCACACTAGAGACCAGGCCTACTGGCCAAAAGGATGAGCTGAGTGTTCTTCTAGAGCTGAACAACACAAAGCAACTTTTGACACATCACGAGTTGATATTGACTGATTCAGAAGGATCCTGTGATTAGCCCAGAAGACATCGCGTGGCGTAATGTGTCCCTCTGGTCTTTAGAGTACAGAGTTCTCAGAAACGCCGTCCCCAGACAGCGATAGTGTCAACTCGCTGGAGGGACATTCAGAGCCGTCATGGTTCAAGGACATCAAATTCGATGACAGTGACACGGAGCAGCTCGCAGAGGACACAGATTACACCATGCCGAGTATGTATCGAGTGCTTCCACAAAGCTTTTTAGGCTGACAGCAGCTTCTTGGCTTGGTCAACTAGCTTTGCTCTTGTTGCTGCTGTCCAGGTTCGGCTGGGCCCAGCAAGAGGACGTCTGTCAGCAGCTTCCACTCAGCGGTAGACAGCGACTCCGCCGCCTCCATCAACCTCAACATGGAGCAGAACAATGTGAATTTTCGAATCAAGAAGCAGTCCAAGTGTCCACAGGCATTCCCTGCCCCGGAGCAGAAAGGTAAGCATTTACATTCTGAATTTGGGAAGGTGAAAGGTGGCTTTTTTTTCATTTAAAGGAAACAAGTGTCTGTAAAGTTAAGAATCAGTTTGTTGTTTTGATATTTTTTTCACCGTCAGGTTAGTCAGGTTTTTAGCAAACATCACAGGTAAAATGCAAATATTTTGTAAATATTAACCTTAGTCTCCAGGTTGTTTACAGAATTTGACCGTTTTAACTCTGCTTTCATATACCCTGTTTGAGCCACAAGCATACACGGTTAACTCTCATCTTCTTTGCGTTCTTCTCGGCCAGCTGAATTTCTGGTGTCTGAAGATGGAGGAGAGAACATCCTTATAAGTGATGCCTTCATCAAAGGTACGCTTCCTTCTTGGATTGATTAGACGACGTGATTTCCATCTCCTTGATTCTGGCTTTATGTTCTCCTAGAGTCTCTCTTCAACCGTCGTGTGGAGGAGAAGGCTAAAGAGATGCTCTTTACTCCACTGGGCTGGCACCACAGCTCGCTGGACCAACTCAGAGAGGAAAATGGAGAAAAAAAGGCCATGGAGAGGCTGCTGTGAGTCCGATAATGCCGTCTAATGTTTCTCTATTTAATAGATAAGAATTTAATAAACGTTATAGGTGAAAACCATTACCCAGCTGAGGCATTTAACTATCGTCATTCTTTAACCTCAATAATACTTGTTTTCAAAATAGTAATTCTTAGTATTACATAGTAATACTTGTTTTTAAAATGATAAAATATTAATATAAGCAAGTGTGTGACGGTTGCCATGAAGTGACTGGGTGTGTGTGTGTTATTGCTAAAGACGCTCTAAAGCTGCTTCTCATGCCGTGTTTCCCCTCCAGCTCTGCCAATCACAGCCACATGATGGCGCTGCTGCAGCAGTTGCTCTACAGCGAGTCTCTGTCTCTGTCCTGGAGGGACATTATCGTTCCCGTGGTTCGCCAGGTGGTCCAGACTGTTCGACCGGATGTTCGCAACAGTGATGACGACATGGACATCCGCCAGCTGGTCCACATCAAAAAGGTGAGCTGCTAAAAATTGATAGATCGATTGATTGATCGATTTCAACTAAATTCAACCGTTCATTAGATTCCAGGAGGAAGAAAATTTGACTCGACCGTAGTGAACGGCTTTGTATGTACTAAGAGTATTGCCCACAAGAAGGTATGCCGCAGTCATGGTCATCTGCCGATTGTCCTGGCATGTAATTCTTGCAGCATGACCGGTGACCTAACACCCTTTTGTATATTTAGATGAACCCATATATCAAGAACCCCAAAATTCTGCTGCTGAAATGCTCAATAGAATATCTGTACAGGGAAGAGACCAAATTCACCTCCATCGACCCAATTGTGCTTCAGGTCAGTAGGAATACTCTTGATCACTGCCGTTGCTGGAGTACTCTGAATTTAAGAACATATTTTTCTTTTTCCTTCAGGAACGAGAGTTTCTGAAAAACTATGTGCAGCGCATCGTGGATGTCCGGCCTAACCTGGTTCTGGTGGAGAAAACGGTGTCTCGTATAGCTCAGGACATGCTGCTAGAACACGGCATCACACTGGTCATTAACGTCAAACCGGTCAGTGAAGACGTCTGATTCCAGCACTACTATCTGCATCAGCCGGGTGGCGCTTTTTGTGTAACTCCGGGACGAAACAATTCATTCCAATTAATTCATTTTGAATTTTTTTTAAATTTAGCAAGTGTTGGACAGAGTGAGTTGTGTGACCCAGGGGGACCTTGTTATGTCCATGGACCAGCTCCTGACCAAACCTCGCCTGGGTACCTGCCACAAGTTCTACATGCAGCCCTTCACTCTGACCAACAGTAAGAGCCAGCGGGCTCCTCGCCGCCTCAGACACCGAATCCTGCTGCCGCCCTCACCAATGTGATGATCTCTTCTTCCAGATGAAGTCAAGACTCTGATGTTCTTCGAAGGATGTCCTGCTCATCTTGGTTGCTCTATAAAGCTGCGTGGCGCTTCGGATTACGAGTTAGCCAGGGTGAAGGAGATCATGCGCTTCATGGTGTGTGTGGCCTACCACTCTCAGCTGGAGATCTCTTTCCTCATGGATGAGTTTGCCATGCCACCCAGCTTGTCTCAAAGCACTTCATTTCCCTGCCTGCTGGAGGGAGCCTCTGCTGATGAGGAAGCAAGACTGGAGGGACTGGAGAGGAGTGCTGAAGATGAAGACACGATAGTGGGAGGAGAATCTGAGGGGGCGCCGTCTGTCACTGATGTAGACACGCTCCAGGACAAACACGATGCCAAATCATTTTCCTCCATGGTGGAGGAGACCATGAATCCTGACGCAGTAATGACGATGTCATCCACTCCGTTCAAAAGCCCCCGTGCGCCGTGCTTGCCAGTTCTTCCACCATTCCTCATGGAAGAAAACCAGGAACTGGACTCAGGCACCCTGGCAGGGGCGCCTGAGGCAGGGGAAGTGGAAAGCTGCACAAAGGAGGAATCGACCAACCTAGAAGATGGAGAAGAGTCAGATATTCCTGCACCCAAGTTGTTCAGAGACCCTCTTCAAGATGATACAGGGATGTTTGTGGCTGAGGAGGTTGCTTCTTCAGACGACCATCTCAAGTCCCTCTCCGCTATCTTCAAACAGGAACTTAAGGACATAATCCTGTGCATTTCCCCTTTCATTACATTCGAGAAGCCATTCCTTCTTACTCCCACTGGCATGCACTGCCCTAGCAGGGATTATTTTCCTGAACAGGTACTTCATTTTACTGCATGTTCTTTAATCAACACAAAATCCCATTCAAATACAGAAACACAAACGTGGACAGCACAAAAGCAAAAAGCTATAACACAACTGCAACTGTAGGATTTGAAATGTAATGGAAAAAAGAATATCGTGGCTGTAGTTTGCTTTACTCACCTGTGATATTTATGTCCCGTAGGTCTATCTCTCTCCTCTCCTCAACAAGGATTTTAAAGAACTGGATGGCCGCAGAAAGCGGCAGCTCCTTAAAGAGTCCACCTCCTGTCCGGGAAACAGCCTAGCCAATGGCGGCCCCCAGTCAAAGCACGTCAGCGTCCTGCCATCCCACAGCCTTACCAGCACCCGCATTGTTGAGCAACTAAGCAACAGCCATAATCTGGCCAGAATGCTCGCAGACTACCGAGCAAAGGGTGGACGTATCCAGCACAGCGAAGCTACTGACCCGTTTTGCGTTAGCAGCTCTTCTGCTCCGGCCAGCGGACAGAACAGAGCAGCTGATGGTGCAGCCAAGGCACCAGTCAAGACTGACAGTGAGGAGGAGAAGCCAAATAAACAGAATGACTGGACCCCCAAGGTGAGAAATATGAAAACCATGATTTAAGTTTGGATTTAGAACACAATTCCTTAAAAATACGTTTCCACATCACATCATTCCATCAGTTGTCCAAGTTTCTGACTAGCGTGTTTTTATTCTTAATCTTTTTATTTCAAATGTAACAGTTTTTTTCATACTTTCTGTACCTTTCAGCTGCAAACAGAATATAAACAAAAACACATAAAACTGTAGATAATAGGAGCAAAAATATATATAATTTGCAGAAAATGAGGAATGCCATTCTTTTGGTATGGACTTTTGTTGGCGGCTGTGTTGTTGTCTTACCTTGTGTTTGGTGTCTTCAGCTGGACTGTCTGAACCCCGTCAACCACCAGAGACTCTGTGTGCTGTTCAGCAGCTCCTCAGCTCAGTCCAGCAATGCCCCCACCCCCTGTGTCAGCCCATGGTAAACTGCTTTTGCAGGAGCGACCAGTAAAATAGTGCCACTGTCCCACTGACCTTGTTTTTTTGTCAACAGGATTGTCACGATGGAGTTTTACAGCAAGAATGACCTCTGTCTTGGTGTATTCTTGGAGAGATATTGTTTTAGGTGAGACAAAATAACAAAAGTGCTATGTGAGTAGAATGTGCTAAGTAAACGAGGGAGATTGTGTCGTGAGAAGTTGAGAATTGAAAAAGGAGAGTGTGTTTGTTTCCAGGCCGTCATACCAGTGCCCCAGCATCTTTTGTGAGACCCCCATGGTGCACCACATCCGTCGTTTTGTCCATGGCAACGGCTGTGTGCAGATAGTACTGAAGGAGCTGGACTCCCCTGTACCTGGGTACCAGCACACCATTCTCAACTACTCCTGGTGCCGCATCTGCAAACAAGTTAGTCCCTAATAAAGCTTCACCCTGACGCGTAGTGAAAACATCGCATAGAGTTTCTGCTTTAAGCAATTTATTAATCAGCTGCAGGCAACAAGACCAATATAACAATCGTCTCCATCTCTGCCTCTATGTGAAGGCGACGCCAGTGGTTCCTCTGTCCAATGACTCGTGGTCCATGTCTTTTGCCAAATATCTGGAGCTTCGCTTCTACGGCCACCAGTACACCAGGAGGGCCAATGCAGAGCCCTGTGGACACTCCATCCACAAAGACTACCACCAGTACTTCTCATACAACCAGATGGTGGCTTCCTTCAGGTAGGGCACCTTGTTAGTACTCCACTATCTCTGCTTGATTTACTGTGTCACAGGCTTTTGCTCACATTATCCTCTCCCTAGTTACACCCCGGTGAGGCTGCTGGAGATTTGTCTTCCTCGTTTCAAGATCTTCATCAGGAGCCAGGGTCCTTCAATTAACAACTTGGTGCAGGATCTGAAGGACTTCTCTCAAAAGTAATTTCACTGAAAAATCTCAGCATTCCGTATCTATTTACGCCTGAAATGAAAGCAGAGACTAGTGTAATGAGAACAGGGCTCAGTGTGCATTCGTGAAGGAAGTGACATCTGCTGACAGCTGTGAAAACACTGATTTATAACTCAGGGTAAAAGATATGCTCATCTTTTGTAACAACTGAGTAGAAATGCTGTAAAGACACATGTCATGTTTTGAAATGTTATTGTGTTATTGTCGGCTCATCTTTGTTTCTTCCTGTGAGTTCTTCCCATCTGAGCGCTTGTCTTTCTCTCTTTGTCAGAGTGAATCAGGTTTACTTGGCCATAGATGATCGTCTTACTTCTCTCAAGACCGACACCTTCAGTAAAACACGCGAGGAGAAGATGGCGGACCTCTTTGCGCAGAAGGATGTAGGTTTGGTCCAGATCATCCCTGTTGAGTGAGGCTGTTTGGGTTCACACTGGTGTTTGTGTGTTAAGATGGAAGAGGCAGAGCTGCGCAGCTGGATAGACAAGTTCCAAGCGTGGCTGCAGTCTTGTGGTCAGGTTTCTTCCCAGCAGTTGCAGACGGTTCTGGAATCACTGGTGATGAAGAAACAGAGCCTGTGTGAGATGCTGCAGTACTGGAACAGCCGGTCAGCCTCAGCAGGATGTTCTTCGCAGGTTTAAACTGGTGACAGTGGTGTTGGGAGGAAGTGGTGCATGTCCCTTTTCTGTCCTCAGGCTGCAGGAATTATTCCAACTGGAGAAAGGCAGGAAACGTTTGTCAGTCCCCCCAAGCCCGGGCAGGCACCGGCAGACTACTGACGACGGCAAGGTCAGTAACATCATCATCATCATCATCATCATCATGCTACAGCCGTACACACACATGCTGTTCCTTGCTTATTTACCCCCTTGGCGGTTTTTGTTTTGTTGCCCCCACAACATGTGGGGCAGGAGGGGGGAGGGGGGCAGAGCAGGGCGAGAGTTCAGCATCCGGACAGCCTGGTGGACAAAGCCGGCCTCCAGTCGTCCGTCCCCCCTTTACAAGGAGGGGGACAAATATATTTGCAGATGTTGACAGGCCAATTTAGTAGTTTTTTAGGAGCGATTCCTCTAATGTCACTTCTCTGAATCAGACCTTAATGAACAGATCCACAAAATTACCAAGTCTCCGCTCCTGTGAAGCCGCACCTCATGTTCTTATATATTCCTAGTTTTTGTAGCTATGTAACAATGAAACAGAAATGATTTACATCTAATTCAGTATCCTATAACCATCTGTTAAATTTCTCCTCTGTCTCTATCTGTCAGAGTGCTGTGGATTCGTCCCCACGCAACCCTTCACCTGTGGTCCAGAATGGTGAAAAGGGTGAGCTGGTCACAGTTTCCTGAAACCGTCCTGTTTTTAATTGGTTTTCTCTTTCATTTTTTGATAAAACTCATTGAAAATGACGACTGTGTGCGATTGTTGTGACAGAGGACCGTCCCCTCAGCACACTGCCTTCAACCTCCTCCCTCATGACGTCGCCTGGAGAAGCGGGAGCTGAACCAGCCACATCTGGTCCCTCCCTGAGTGAACAAGACTCTGTCAGCATCCCAGAAGGTACACACACACACACACACACACACACACGTCCCATCAGCAGCTCAGCTCCTATCTACCAAACTCCATCACAGCTGTTTGCTGTTTTGCCTGTTTGGCCTTTTGTTGACCACTGAATTTCTTTTCTAACAGATGTGTTTGAGGGACACTTGCTGGCCTCCAGCGACAGCCAGGTGAAGGAGAAATCCACAATGAAAGCCATCCTTGCCAACTTCTTGCCCGGCAACAGTTACAACCCCATCCCGTTTCCATTGTGAGTCAGACGTTCCCTCTGAACCAGTAAAGGAGCTGTAAAGTCTGCAGAAACGATGAAAATGTGACATTTCCCCAAGACCAATTTGTAACTGCAAGCAGAATAATCAGCGCGTAGAATCAGTCCAAACTGCTTGATTTGCTGTGCTGTGGTTTGTGTTGACAGTGACCCAGACAAACACTACCTGATGGACGAGTATGAGCGAGTGCCAATTGCAGTGTGTGAACGGGAACCAAGCTCCATCATTGCGTTTGCTCTAAGGTCTCTACCCAAACCACGGCCTTACTAGATTAATATACTAAAACATAAAACTACTGGCTGGATGAATATAATATGTCTAATAACAAATCTGTTGTGGTTTGACCCCAGTTGTAAGAAGTATAAAACCGCACTGGAGGATCTGTCCAAGGTGTCAAACACAGGAGGAGAGGACTCTTCACAAGCTACGAGGTGCACCACCACATATAGAACCTCTCCAGCACAGTACTCGCACACAGAAACGGATGGTGGGTTGGTGTTATTTCCCTCACTGGTGCTTTTTCTCAGCAGTGCTGCAGAGAGTCGGGTGAAGGGCAGCCCGGCCAGGCCCAGCGAGTCGGCCTCGGCCCAGCAGAGCCGCAGCAGCAGCGAAGCAGATCCCCTCAGTAGGCGTTCCCGTCTGGTCAGAAAGAAGCCCGTCGCCGTTTCTTCATGTTTCTGATGCTCCCCCCTCTGTTTGACCTAGAAGATGCAGATCTGGCAGACAAACAGAAGAAGCAGGCCCTGAACCCACATATTGAGCTACGTGAGTGTTTACGCCGTCTGAAGATATCAGTTTTTCCAGTTGCTCGTCGGTTAAGCGGACCGTGGCTCAGGAACGCTCCGGTTTGTGTCATCTTCTGATCGTGCGCTGCAGAGTTCTCTGATGCCAGTGCAAAGTTTTACTGTCGGATCTACTACGCCGAGGAGTTCCACAAGATGCGGGAGGAGATCATGGAGAGCTCCGAGGAGGACTTTGTGCGATCGCTGTCACACTGCGTCAACTGGCAAGCTCGCGGGGGGAAGTCTGGAGCCGTTTTCTACGCAACAGAAGGTCTGATTCATGAACTGCACGAGGCATTTCCAAAGCACGCTTGGAGCCGTTTTCCTTTTCATCATCTGGGAGGTTTTTTTTAGGGAGTTTTCAGATGGCGGATGGCACGAACTCCTAGGAGAGAACTCACTGATGCGGGATTGTGTCTTGTCTTTTGTCGTCAGATGATCGTTTCATCCTAAAACAGATGCCCAGGCTGGAGGTGCAGTCTTTCCTGGACTTTGCTCCACATTACTTCACCTACATCACTGGAGCTGTGCAGCGGAAAGTAAGAAGAAAATGGATCCCATTTACATAAAAATATAGGATTTAATGTCAGAAATTTGATTTCTTTGCCAAAAACACCAATTTTGATCATTAAAATGAGCTGGTTTGATTAAACTACCCTGCAGCCGAATAGCTGATTTATTTACAGTCTGTTTTCCCCAACGCTGTTTATCCTAGAGGCCAACGGCGTTGGCAAAGATCCTCGGAGTTTACAGGATTGGCTACAAGAACTCCCAGAACAACACTGAGAAGAAACTGGACCTCCTCGTCATGGAAAACCTGTTCTATGGACGCAAGATGACTCAGGTAGGACGTAAAGTCCAAACCGGACCGGTGTCGTATTTCCTCTGCGCCTCTGACAGACCTGATGTTTCCTCCACAGGTGTTTGACCTGAAAGGTTCCCTCAGGAACCGTCACGTGAAGACGGACCTGGTGAAGGAAAGCTGCGAGGTGGTCCTGCTGGATGAGAACCTCCTGAAGCTGATCCACGACAATCCGCTGTACATCCGCTCTCACTGCAAGTCCATCTTGCGCGCCGCCATACACAGCGATGCCTACTTCCTGTCCAGCCACCTCATCATCGACTACTCCCTGCTGGTGGGGTGGGACGATGCCACCGATCAGCTGGTGGTTGGGATCATAGGTCAGTCGAAGGCTGAGCCTGCAGCGCCCCCTGCTGGCGCACTGGAGTTGACCTCTGGGATCTGACCTGGTCTCCTCTCTGACCTGGTCTCCTCTCTGACCTGGTCTCCTCTCTGACCTGGTCTCCTCTCTGACCTGGTCTCCTCTCTGCAGACTACATCAGGACCTTTACCTGGGACAAGAAACTAGAGATGGTCGTCAAATCCACTGGAATCCTGGGGGGTCAGGGTGAGTCTGACTTCTGCTTGTTATTCTTACCACAGCTAGCAAAAAAATAAAGAAAAACTGTAAGAAAAGAGGACTTTTCCAACTAAATACCTCATCTTTTTGCAGTTCATGTATGGCTGCCTTGTAATATCCTCACAGAGCTGCTTTTCCTTAGATTCGTTTGAACTTTGTTTGTTTTGTTATAATTCAGAGCTTGATTTGAAAGTGTATAGTGAGTGATTAAACACCTGGAATCTTCAATATGAGTGATGCTCTCCAAAAAACAGGCCCGGTCACCCTCCTGGCCTGGACGTTCTTCTTTTTGCTGTAGATTTGTGATTTTTGCTACCCTAAATCGTAACTGATCGGTGCTGCTGGTTAGAAACAGTTTTCCGAGTCTTTATAGACTCTGGGATAACAAGCCGGAGCAGCCTTTTCTTTCCTCCCACAGTCACTCCGTGTTAGGAACTAAAGTCTCGCGAGGATCTAACGCTTCTGTGTGATATCTCCAGGAAAGATGCCCACCGTTGTTTCTCCAGAGCTGTACCGAGCTCGCTTCTGTGAGGCCATGGACAAGTACTTCCTGATGGTACCCGACCACTGGACCGGTCTGGGCATCAACTGCTGAGAAGCAGCAACACCTCCGTAGGCTCTGCCTGGACCTCTTTTGCACTGAAACCTTTGACGAGGGCCCGGATTTAGGAGCGATTCTCCTCACCGAGCCCTCCAGATAGGAACGTTTGAATTTGGACCAACGTGAGGACCTGGACCACGGCACCAGAGCGGAACCATCATTCACGTGTTTTTATGCATTCTCAGACTTTGCTTCAGTATTATCACCATGATGCAGTTTATTTTATAGCCTCGTCAAATCTCTGAGTCCTATTATTATATTTTGCTAAACCGACTAATTTATGTATTTGAAAGTTTGTAAATGTACAGAGATAATGCAACTATTAAAAGATTAATACTTAAAGATGATATAAAATAAATCACTACGTTTTTTTTCCCCCAAAAAAGAGAGGAAAAACAGACTAAACTTTGGTCAGGAAACAGAATTTATTAATCAGGAATACATACTCTTATATTTCTGAACATATTAGATAGAAAACAGCATTTTAATAATAAAAATAATACACTTTTTTTTTTTTTTTAGCTGACACTGAGGAACATTGAGCGTAAGAAGAGAAACAAGGTTAGTGCAGCCAGCAAGGCCAGTACAGCAAGCTTCACACACGTTTCTCACAGTGTCAAAGACCAGAACAAACACCTGACAACTGTTTGGACCAGAGGCCTGCAGAGACGGGCCCCGGGGCCGCGCCAGGACAGAGGGGACGTCCACCGGGTCCCCTGGACACGCTGCAGGGCTGTACAGCAGTCACACCGTTAGGGTCCCCTCACCCAAAAAACCAAACAAACCTTTTTTAATATCGATGTAGCTTAATAAATTAACTAAATTACTACATTTTGTACAAATGTTTGTAACAGCCATACTTGACCAAAAAATAAATACGTTTTCTAAATTTCGGTTGTAAAAGTTTACCGTAAGAGAACAGCTAGAGTAGGTCAGAATGTTAAAAAAATGAGGACCACGATAATTATGGGAATGTGTTCATTGAGTTAAGACTTGGAAATGGTTAAAAGTCTGAGTGTGAATCTGAAGACGTCCAACAGTCGGATTCCTGCTGGTCGGCGCGTCTGCCGACAGGGGGCGCTGTCCGCCGCCACCGACGGTCCTGTGTCACGATGTGATTCGAGACAGCGCCTCTGCCTTAACTACACCTCCTCTAATTACTTCAACCTGACCCAAATGTGTGTGGATGGATGGAGGTAAAGGCTGAGACCTTCAACTTGCTTCCCCTGAACACAATACTGAGGTTAGTTTTACTGTCCCTCATCCATCATTCATCAGCACCTGAAGTCACCCCGCACGAAAGAAAGGCAACCCAGCACACTGGTAGTTAAAGGGACTTGAAATGTACCATTCAGACCTTGGCCTGAAGTATCAGTGCTCACTGAGCCGCAGCGTCATGGCGGAGGAGTGGAAGAGAGAGACGAACCTTCAACCTGCAGTCACCAATTTAGCTAGAAGTTTGGGTTCTGTCTGGACTCCAGAATCAGAAAAGCAGCCTCTGGGATGGTGGATGTAGCATCATCAGATCCAGTGTGTGTGTAGAAGCGCCCCACACACACACACGGAGCGGAACTGCAGAGACTGTTATTAATAGGATGAAGACAGCAGGTGCCGTCAGCCCATCTGCTGCTCGCAGGCAATTAAGAAGCTCCACAGGTGGACGTCCCAGGACGTCCCAGGACGACAAGGACAACCCTGATTCCACATCACACCCACACGCAGTCAGCTGACAGGGAATGCACGGGAATATCCCGGCTCCACACCCATCCTGACCGGGAAAAAACAGCCGGGTCCTCCAGCATGTGTGTGACCCACAGTGACGTGTGTGTACACATATACACTCTTTCTACATCCACTTTTGAGATCAAAATACAATTTTTGAGGGAATTAATTTTTGGTTACTCGCAGCACAAAAAGCCCTGTAGGTCAAGGGTCACCAGTGATGGACAGATGTAACATGTGTCCTTGGGTAACATTAATCTTTATGTATGCCATCTAAATGGGACGCTAACCTCACGTGGACTTTAAATCTATATTTCTGGAAGATGGACGATGACGTTTAAGCCTTTTTGGACAATCCTGACAGTGAACCGAGTCAATAACTCGTCCAAGCCTGCCAGCCATCCTTCCAGAGCTACAAGCATGAAAGGTAGTCGTGACCCGAGCCAGGTGGCCAGGGGTGCTGTTGCCAGCAGGAGCAGGATGCTGAGAGGCCTGCAGGTTCAGCCGGTAAAGACTCCTGGGTCCTGCTCCCCTATCCCATCTGAAAACACCCCGGACCGTTCAAAGCTCAGCCACAGGTCTGTTCATCCGTCCCACAGCGTCTTCTCGCTACACCGCCAGGAGCGCAAACAAATCAATTTTCTCTCTCTCTCTCTCTCTCTCTCTCTCACACACACACACACACACACACACACACACTACCCTACATACAGGTGGCGGTTATGTGATCCAAACATGTACTACAGTATCATTGCTGGACTCCTCCTGTTACTACAACAGTCCTCACGTTTCACTCCTCAAGTGTGTGTGTGTGTGTGTGTGTGTGTGTGTGTCTCTTTTCAGGACAGCAGGGGTCGTTTTTACGTCTTCTGGTTACCCTAACCCAAATCTACAGACTTTGACATTCTGACTTCTTGCCTTTGCTGGAGGAAGCGCGCTGCTCCTGAAATCATCTTATTGGTAGTTTCAATGTCAAACAAAGGTACTACAGAAATTAGATTTAGGAAGTAAACATAGTACTCCAATCCTCCAGAATTCTATTCACGGCGCTCTTTGGTTACACTTTTTCAAAAAGCGCCTCACTTGAAAATACACCTAATATTCCCGACAGCGAGACAGAAAATCCCTAATATTAGTATGTCACACGTAGAGGAGTAATCTCTGGAGTATTTGTTTACTTGGCAAAGAAAACAAGAAAGAGAGAGAGAGATTCTACGGAGAATCAGAGAAGGTAAATATTCGGATGTGTTTGTCGTTTGTCACTCTTTCCATCTCTGAGCAGGTCTCAACTTTGCAGCACTATCAATCTTAAGAAGCTCACGAGGATCCCTCAAAGCGGCTCCGTCGTCTCCCTCCTGTAGGAACTACGGTACAACCGAAAGCGAACACACACCTGTATCACCACACACACTCCTCCTCCAGCCGCTTCTCGTCGTTCCCACCGGCCGAGGCGTCAGACGCGCCCGTTGCCGTGCGAGCTGCTCCGGCGGCCGGATGGAGGCTGGGAGGAGTAGTAATGCTCCGCTGAGAAGGTGGAGGATGAGGAGTTGGATGAAGAGCAGGAGGTGAGTCCACAGGCCTCACAGGCCAGAGCCAGCTGCCTCAGGGAGTCCAGGGAGTCCATCTTGGCCCCCCGTAGCAGATCGCTCTGACCCTGCAGTCCAAACACACACACACCAGCTGACCCACCGCTGACTGATCATGTGTTGTTCATTATGTAACATCTAGCTTGTTTTATTCTGTTTTTGCTGAAATTAAAACCATTTAAGCTTAAACACCCCCCATCCTTCGGTTTCCCGCTAGCGTGCCGTGCGGGGACTTGTGTCGGTGTTCTGCGCCGCCACGCTACCTTGAGGACGGTGATGTTCCAGGTGAAACTCTCCACCGCTTTGCTCAGCTTGCGTCCCTTCAGTCCCTCCTTCTCCCCGAGGCGAGACAGGTCCTCGTGAAAGTCCATCCCTGCGGGAGGCAGACGGAGGCGGGTCAGCGTGGCTCCGAACGGGCCCCTGCCGCCCACCGTCCTCAGTCATGTGACCAGGTGAGGGGGGCCGGCGGAGGGTCTGAGCTAAACGCTGGGAGTTTGTGAGCCTGAAACGGACCTTCTCTCTGCACCTGAGCGATCTTCTCCTGGACAGCGTCGGCATTCTCGATCAGCTGTTTCTGGGTGGTGATCATCTGCAGCGCAGCACAGAGGAGGCCCAGGACGGGTGGACGTTAGGGACATTTTCTCTGCAAATCCAGCTTTTCCATCCGTCGACCAACCAGTCAAAGCCGGCGTGAAAAAGGAAAAAGTAGCTTTGTCTCATAGTTTCTGTTTTTAGTGGATTCTGGGTAATGGAGTCCCAATTCAAAACCAGTTTTTCCCTTCAGAGAGGATTTTAACAACGTTTCTGGTATTTTCTCTGTGTAAAATGTGTTCCACGTGGACGCACAGAGGTTCACCTCACACTGCTTCATACTGACCGTGTTATAGGCAGTGACAAGTTTGCGTGTGACCTCGGCGAGGTTGACCAGAGGCTCCAGGAAAGGGTAGCCCTCCCTCAGCACCATCGTGGCCCCTGCGGAGCCCTCGGGGGTCTGCAGCCTGGTGGCCAGGCTCTGGATGCACTGCTTCAGTTTGGTCACTGTGGGGAGCCCACACTGCTCCTTGAAGCTGCTGGTGGCGCTCTGGAGAGGGAAGACAAGGTGAGGAGGAGGAGAAATACCCAGCTTCACCTGCTCCACCCACCGCTGAAGGTTAAAACGGGCACAGCTGGTCCGAATGGGCCCAACGGCAGCGTAATTGGCTTGTTTTCAGCCCCAAAAATCGCATTAAAAAATAAGAAAAACAGTGAGGCTAACCTGAATGAGGCAAACTGTCATTGATTAGCGTTGCCTGTGTGTGTGTGTGTGTGTGTGTGTGTGTGTGTGAGGGAGAGTGAGAGAAAGGGAGAATCTTACTTTTACTTTATCTATTCTATGCCTCTAGTTTCTTTTTCAGCCCAACTGATCAATTTCGCCGCCACTGAACAAGCACATCCTTTTGTTTGTCCGTCTTGATAGCCACATCGGCATGGCAACCGTGTCTGTTCTCCTCACAGAAGAGGCTGCTTTGTAATGTAGTTAGGACTCAGGCTCAGTCCAAGCGCGTTTTTATTAAAACGCCAGCAGTAAAATATCGGGAAGGTGGTTTTTCTCCACCTTCTCCTCCGCTGGTTCAAACAGGTCTCTCCTGGTCTCACCTGAGCGTCCTCCCGCAGGTCCGTCGCCTCTTTCAGCGGGACACCAGCTGGTTTGAAGGCTTCGTCCAGCACCTTGATGCCCGTGTGCCTGAGCGTGACGTACTCCCGGCCTCGCTTCCCCACCCGCCTCACCGACAGGCCTCGCCGCTGGGCCTTCCCGCCTCCTCGCCGGTTGGTGATGGCCACGTGGACGAAGAGGCTGCTGTGGGGAAGCTGGTCCCCGGCCATCCCCAGCAGGGGCACGCTGCGGTAGCCGGGCTGAAGGCACTCGAACGGCACAGTGTACTGGCCGATGAAATCATCTCCGATGTAGTCGTCGTCCAGCACCACGAAGCGCAGCAGGGCCAGCTCCGGCATGTTCACCTGGAAGACCAGACGTCAGGGAATCGGAACGTTTCTGCCGCCACCCATGTGCACCCGAACCCAGGAAGGCATGCTCCTCTACGCCTCCGGTCTCATCTGTGCGTGCTCAAAGGCTGAATCTGGGTTGAAATATGCATAAGCTTGAAAAGAACCAAGTTCATTGGAGTTTAAAGATTTTAAACCTGGCTCTCATTAATGAGGTCACTCACTCAAACACAAAATACACACATTCAGAACCGTGATCACCTCAGAGGAGAGATTCTGGTAGAATATTACATTTGGCCTATGCTAATCAGGTTGTAAACACCAGCCCAGACATCCTCTTGGATCTCCCAGTGTTCTCTCTTCCTTGAGGTTCTGCACAAAAAAATCAACTCAGATTGTGCGTCTCTTTCTCAATTTGCCCTGGAGGATCTAACATGAGGCTGGTACTAACTGACAAAGCAAAGAACACACAGAAGGAACCCTGGGGAATAAAATGCACTATCGCCGGCGATATGGTGCCCGAGTACACGAGTGTGTGATCGTGTGTAAAAGGAATGACGAGGGAAGATTCTCTGCGGTAAAAAGCACTTCTTAGAGGAGAAGGCCCGTTCCAACGTCTCCTTCTTCAGACAGTCTGGTGTCAGTCGTGTCGGCGGTTTTGTCCTCACCTGGAACTCAAAGGTCTCGTCAAACAGCGGGTCGTCCTGGTTCTGGGCAGCGGTGCGAGTCCTCTGCTCAGCGCAGTCTGCCGGCACGCCGTGCAGCTCCAGAACCACGTACGGGTCGATCACCTCCCCCTTCGCCCCCGACCCGATGGGTTTTGGCAGGCTGTGGGCGCTGATGACCTGCACAAACGATGGCGGAGCCGTAAGTGTACTGGGGGGGGGACAGTCAGTAAAATCGTAACATTGAATGCGAGACCTTAATGCGGAGGGTCTGGGGGGGCACTCCCGGCACACAGCCCTGCGTGTGCGCGCTGAAGTATGACACCTCGTCCCTCATCACAGCTGGTCGGAGGACATAGCCACACCCACCGTTCTGGGAGAAACGACCTCTATTGATGTCCAGCATGGCGCCAGGGGTCTGCTGGTTCAAGGCCACCAGCTGGAGCCCACCCTTCCAGTACCCCTGAGGGTTGGGGTTACTGGAGTCCAGACGCACGGAGCTGGGCCGGACCCTGGTCAGCGTGCGCTTGGTGAAGGTTACCAGGTCTTCGGGGCTCTCCGTGGTCAGGCGGCCAGCTTCTCCCTCCCCCAGGGAGCACAGCGTCCAGTACGGGGGCTCGGTAGGCATCGGGGTGCTGGGGGACGAGGGGCTGCTGGGCGGCGAGTGCTGCTGGGCCAGTCTGTGATTGGCTCTCTGAGCGTAGAAGCTGCGGCTGGCCGTGCGCGCGATGGCCACCAGGTCTGATAACTCTTTGTGGAGGCGGAGCTTCCTGGGTTGGGAGGGCGGAGGCACGACCAAGACCACACCCAGATCCTCCTCGCCGGGAATGGTCATCCGCCTGCCTGCCAGAGTCCCGCCTCCGCCAATCTCTTCTTCCTCCTCCGACACCTCTCCCTCAGAAGTCTCCTGGTCAGGGGACAGCTTTTTGCCCACTAACAGGACACGCCCCCTCAGCTGCTCCGGTGTGGGTAAGGTTGTGGCTCGTCCTCCCAGGCTGACGGGTAGAGCTTCTGGGGTATAAAGGCGGGAACCCAAAACCTTCTTCAGGTGCTGGGCCATGGTGCGCTGCTGGGCAGGGGAGCAGCGATGGCACAGGTAAAGCAGGAGCGGGTACTGGGAGGTCAGGAAGGCGTACTTGTTGATGACTTCCAGAGCGGATCGGATGGTGATGGGTGTGTGTTGGTGATGGTGGTGGTGGTGGTGGTGGTGGTGGTGGTGGTGCTGGCGGGAGATATCGGGTCCATAGTCGACCCCGAGGAGAGGCTCCCCCTCTGGGCCGTCCGTCACTCCCAGCTCCACACACCGGCACCCAGACTGCAGAGCCTTGATCAGGCCCCGAGGTCGGCCTGCATGGACCTGATCATCCAGCAGATAGGAGCGGTACGAGGTGCTGCAGGGAAAACCAGCAACATCAGGGTACAAATACCACCGATACCACCGAATCTGCGACGTTAGAGACAACCGTACTACAACATTTTCACAGTGGCAGCACAGTAGTCCAGAACAGTAACGGATCTTTTCTGGACAAATCATTTAAATACCTGATGTAGTAGTGAGACAGAGGCATGGTCATGTCCTGACAAACCTCCAGGTGCTCTGGGTCAAAAAGGTGGCACTCCGAAGACTGCAGGTAGCGGGTGAGGCCATCCAGGCCCAGCAGCCCCTTCTCCCTGGCCTGGGCTGAGGGCTCGTAGCGTCTCAGCAGCTCCAAACAGCCTTCGGTGGTTACCAGGGATAAACCCTGCTCGGTCTCAAGGAAAAGACGAAGATCCTGAGGGTCCAGGCACTCGCGGTCCTTCGATAGTTGTACCAATAAAAAGTAGACGTCAGGCCGGGTACAGAGTTCACAGTAGGCCTCCTGGAACTCCTCACAGGTCACATGGGAGGTCAGTTTCTCCTTGCTCCTCTGGATCTCCTTAAAGCGCAGGCGTACCTGCAAAGACATTTTCAAAGACTTTTTCTAGGGATGTAAATGAAATCACAATTATCTCTCCTGTTAAATAAAAAACAAACTCTGGGGAATAAATAGATCCTTTAACTTCATAGTGCCGCCCTAACAGTGTTTATCTGAGGTTAAAGGACATCAGACATGAGAAATAAATACCAGCTGGCAGAAATGAAGCTAATAGCATCAGGATACAATCACAGACCTTCTTGAATGTTAAGAGGATTTTTTTACAACATGTAAATAAATCCTGTGACATTCAGGAGCAGGAAAGTCAGACATGACCGTCTCAAGCAGTGATGATATTAGACTCTTTATAGACGAGGACTTAAATGATGGAAGGATTATAGAAAGACATGACCTTGGTGCTGACATACAGAATACAGGGTTATTTCCTAATTATAATCATTAAAAAGACAACAGCTGATTTTTCTCTGAAGAGGACAAGAAAGAAGACACAAAGCAGCTTAAGGAGAAGAAGGTCTCAGACAAAAGGACAAATCTCCTCGCAGCTGCAGCAAATCCATCCTGTCCGAAACAGCATTCTCAAACGTGATCAGAAACATCAGGCTGAGGAAGGAAAGGACACGAGCAGTTCTGGGCTGTTCTCCCATGCCTCTGTTAGCAGGAATGATGGGGTTCTTCCCTCACCTTGGCTTCTTTGATACCCGGACACAGTTTACAGATGGTGGTCACGGCCACGTCCTCAGACACGATGCCGTAGCCGTCTTCATCCACCTGGGCGAACTCTGCCGACAGCCAGTCGCTCCTCATCTTCCCACCCAGGCTGCCTTCCACCACCAGACCTCCTCCTTCGCTGAACACTCCTCCGCCTCCACCACCACCACCGACAATGGAGGGGTGTGCCAACAGATAGCGAAGGCCCGTCACCCAGATGTTCGCCACATCGGCTGAGAAGGCGACCAAGTCCAGAGACTGCGAGGAAAGAGCAGAGCACAACAAATACACGTTTAAAAACAATGTAGAAATGAACACAAAAAAAGAAATGAGATCTGAGTTTCTGCAACAGCATTTCTGGAGCATGTCTCTGGATCTTCTGCCTCCGCCCTCCTGAGCCCTGATACTGCTGCCGGATCCAGAACCCTCTCCGTGGCCCTGCTCAATGTTCTCGCTTTCCTCCCTGCTTCTCCTTTCTCTCTCTATCTCTACCTCTCCTCTGTCTCACTGTCTCCCCATCCCCCCTCTCCCTCCGAGGCGGTCGCAGCAGATGGCGTCCACACTGAGCCTGGTTCTGCTCGAGGGTTCTGCCTGTTAAAAAGAGGTTTTTCCTCACCAAAACCACTTTGCTCTGGGAGCCGAACTGGCACTTCAAACAAAACTGAGTTGAATTTCTTCGGGACCAACGCGGTACCTGGTAGTCGTCCCCATGGATGATGGAGAAGGCTGCCTCCTCAGCCAGCTGCTCAGAGGGAAGGCCGTTGTGGAGGAAGGTCTCGGTGCTCTTCCCAGTGCGAACCTCTCTGACGCTGGACACGTCCAGGCGGGCTCGCTCTCCGTCTTTCTTGGACGGCTCCCAGCGCAGGCAGGAAAGGTCGGGGTCTAACGTGTAGAAGCGGCAGTAGATCCTGGAATTGGGGCGGATCTTCTTCAGTTCACATCCACCCTGCATGAACGCCAGGCAGTCCGCTGCACTGCTTACCTGAAACAGGACAACTGGTTAACACAACCACCCCCAAGTTTGTTACCACCTGATTTATCTACCTTCTTCTCAGAGGGCATACTGCTGAAGGACACCGTCTTCTTCCTGCCTCCTCCCACCTTCTGCACTGAGGGATCCTGGAAAGACACAATGGCGCATGTTTAAAGGTCACGACATAATAAAAGAAATGATATCATCATCATTTGTTAGAATGGTTCCAGCATGTAAAATATGGGTCATGTTGCCATGGTTCCGGATAGTTTGCATTCAGAAAGCAGGTTAGATTTACGCCATTAAACTACTGACACAGATAATTTGAATAACAAGAACAAATAGCTGGCTCGTGGCGCGTCTTGAAATGTACTCAAGGTTTCTGAAATAATATTGTAACCTTCCCAGTAAAGCAGCCTCCCGGGAAGCTGGAAATGCAGCTGGACCAGGCGTGGTCTGGGGGTGATGCAAATGGGCCCAGAGCCAGCAGAAACACACACCCAACAGGCCTCCCAGCAGACGTTGCGCCACCAAATCTTTCCTAACACACCTTTGCAACAGATTTTCCACCCTTGTGCTACATGATGTTGCCAAAGCGCAGACAGAGTATGGAATGATGCCCTGGGAGTCAGGGCTTCGGGCCGGAGGCGAGGCAGCGCTGGACGGCAGACCAGACTCGTCGGGACTCTAAATTGTTGGTGGCTGAACCACTGTTAGGCTGTCTGACTGGCTGTCAGGAAAGTGAGCTTCGTACGCCTGGCTGCCCGCAGGGAGGAAGTCGCACACGGCAACATCCTTCCTGATAAATCTGACTCCAAATTACTTTTGGTCACAAAAATATGTGACAAGTGAGATGAGAAATGCAACAATTCCACAAACAACAAAACAGAGAGCAAATATGTTAGCACTGGACAGCAGCATCTAAAGTAGCTGAGAACAACTTGGGTAAATGTTTTTTCGGCCTTTGGATTATGTCTTGAAATAGGTCCTGCGTAGGTATGTAAAGACTACATATCACAGGCCAGTTTAGCTCTGGAGGTGTTGCTGGGGAGCTCTGGAGACTGGTGTGAAGCCTCGTTAGACGCTGCTCCCAATCTAAACTTAGCCTTGTGCTCAGCATTCTCCTGTGGTATGTCGCAGTGTCTGTAGCAAAATAAATAATTATCTGTAACCCAAATTTCAAGACAAAAAAAAGTCTCGTCTATCCAGAACCATTTATTGATTTCCAGCAGCAACATTGCCAACACAGGCAGGCAGAGTAGGGCCGCGAGGGCCCATTTTTCAATAAAAGTTGTTTGTTCACACAGCTGTTCCACATAATGACTTTTTTTTTTTTTAAGTTGATCATAAAGAGGCTGGACAGACGAGCTTAGAGAAAGCAGGTCAGAGAGTATTTATGCGGACAGAGCTGGGCGAGGTCAGTCGTGGCCCTTCTGATGGGATGGCCTGGCATTTGTGACCACGGCTTGGTATTAATCTAAAGTCTGCGTGCAGACATGTTGCGTTTGAGCAAAATTTAACAGTGACTCTGACATTTCTGCGCAGGGGTCATGAGATGTCATCCAGGAAACTATAGCCGCATCTGCACAAAGCCTTTAATGCATCACTCTGTTTGGCCTAAAAGAGCATCAATCAGTCATAATCCACAACCCAATTTCCACAGCAGACCTATCCGTACAGCTTGTTCCTAAATCTACACAATCTCGCTCTGATATGATCATTCTCTCCAGCACGGTCGCACAGATGGAGGCAAAAAAAGAAGAGAAACTTGCATGGGAATGTGGGAATCTTATAGTCTTCCTCAACAGTCTCAGTGATTCACAGGTGAGGGAGGAGAGCCTTTATGAAACCTATTTTAAATGCATGGAATTTTACAAGATATGGTAAATAGTGAAATGATTCCAGTTCAGAGAATTTGAGGACCTAATTGAAAATATGAAAAAGTCACAAAACTTAAATACTCAGACATCTGAACCCCCACTCTAGACAGACATTCTATAACATTCTGAGTTAACGTTTACCAGCTACTAATCCAGCCAAGACAAACGCATCCAGACTGGGCGGAGAGAATTATCCTAAAGGATGCCAGACAATGTCAACCACTGAAAATAAGTATTGCATTTAGGTCAGAAAATATCAGTTTATTGGAAATGTGATTCATTCTTTCAGATGTCCCCAGATAGAGGGTTGAAACACGACACACACACACACACACACACACACACACACACACACACACACACACACACACACAATGCCACTGGTCTTGATCAAGGTCACACGAACACAGAAGCTTTGGTCATTAAATTTCTCAGTGTCCTCCAGCATCTGTCAGCTCCCGACGGGACCACGGTGATGGTGGTTCCCTTGCTACCAAATCAAACAGGGACACCGGTTCTGTGGTATTTCAGACTGACGGAGACGACAGTGGTGACCCTCTTCATGTCTGCTGCCTCAAAATCCAGAATTCAGAAAAGCAAAGGCGTAGTTTAGTCAGACCGATTAAAAACGAGAACAAAATAGCATTTGATGTTATTATTCAAAGGGCAAAGAGGTTTGATGAAAGGTAGCATACTGGGTTACAATTATCTAGCTAAGTTAGACCTGCCCTTCAAAAAACACAACCACAACTCCTGAACAATCAGAAGACACAACTGGAAGGAAGCAACTTTAAATGTTTAAGATTAAAGATTAAATATTAGATTTATATTATAATTACTATTTGTCATATAATATTTGTCATATGATTGCCTATTTATTGCCTAATATTTGTACTATGAAGTGTTATGCATGCTAATTGGATATAAAAGCACTTATCTGAAGGTTATTAACCTCCTCCAATTCCTAATAATTGATTAACAGAAGGATTAGAGCTGCCCTTACATCCCTCTACGATTGATCAAGCAGTTTTCCAAGTTTGGTCAGAGTTTTGATCACAGAAAGAAGCATAACTTGACAATGTCCCTTTGATGCGTGGAACGATGTCTCACTGTCTAAAAGACGGCTCCTCAAACCCACAACCCACCTGACTTAGTTTAGTAACTCCAAGTGTAGTTTAATATTCAACCACATCAGCACATCTCATGTAGGTGTTTATGCTGTGGCACCGGAGAGAACGCGTTCCATCACCCTCCCCAGCAATTTCCAAGAGACTGGAACATCCCACCCATGTGTGATTGGCTACCTTAGCCCCAGAGCATGAACGTGAAAATCCATCTGGAACTGTGACTGAACTCACAGCCGAACATCCTACAACTGTGTCCACTGCGTCATTGATTATTCCGAACCGTGCCCGTCTCACTGCTTCTATTGACTGACTAGTTTATGTAAGCTCGACTCGCATCAAGAGACAGCTAAACACATCGGACCAGCACCTGGCAGTTGCGTAAATCTGATCCCATGAGCCAGCTAATGATCCCTCAGCACATTGGCAGAAGATTACCACAGCAGATTACTGCTCTGCCACCCACATCCACAGTCTCACAGCCGCTAATCTGCAGCAAAGATAGGCCACCGACCATCACAGTATCTCTCTCACACACACATATTTCATACCTTTTATTTTAATCTAGTTTTAATTATAGGATTGACATTAATATTCTAGTCCATATAGGCTGTAAACTTTGCAATTGTTTAAGATTATTTTTGACTCTTGTTGAACGTCCAACTTCCAAATGTTTCAGGGGATGGAGCGGACTTCAACCTGTTTAGGACGGAGTTCACACTCAGGGTCATAGCGCTGTTTGCGGCATGAATATGAAAGGTAAAAAGAAGAGGGAAGACATTGAAAAGCTGCAGAAGAAAGACCTGCAGAGTCAATAACCTGGTCACATGCTCGCCAGTAACATTCAGAAGCATGAAAGAATGACGAGGATGAGAAATTAGAAGCAGACGGCAGACTCCCAACAGATACACACACTACTCAGCTCCTCTCTTACATCATATGTAAATTATTGAGAGGGCTTTTAGAATGTATCTTTCACTAGGATGAGGTGCTGCCCTGTTCCAACCCATCATTCATCTAACTTGGGCTAACCAGCACTCCTTCCTTCTCTGGCTGGGTGCGGAGCTAGAGCCTGTTCAAGAGGTAAACACACACACACACACACACACACAGGGTCAAATTAGAGTCTGTAATTACCCTAATGAGCATGTTTTTGGACACAGAGAGGAGACCAGAGTGACCCCCTGGCCGCCACACACACCCCCTGAGGTCGGAGCCAAAATTAAACCTTTTTGCTGTGAGGTGTGTGTGCTCACCACTGCACCACTGCGCCCCCCTGGAATGTTACTATATTTTTTATGACAAACCAGCAGCAACAGCTACTTCTAAGAAGGTGGAATTTTGCACGACCTCGGCGGCTCAGATGAGCTACTAATCACCGATCGATCAAGAGTGACACTTTCATACTTATCGTCTGGAGTCCGATCCTCTTTTTTACCCAACACAGGCACACCCGAACACGTCTGCTCTCTAAACATGTTACATCCAACAGCTGATGGTTGTTAGCTGCTGTCTGCTGGGTCGGTTTATCGGACAGATGGCGCCGTCACCACCACTGGTCAGGCTCTGATGGCCATGATGATCTGCCAATCGAATACATTTGCCATGGGAACCATGACCACGAGGCCAATCCATATCAGTCTGTCGATCACACACACATACACGTTTTTTTTGGAACAGAATCACTGGTTTGACGAGTGAGTATAAGGGCTACATGCTGACATCTGCACCACAGCGCAGCAGAGCTAAGTAAGCGGCTCATCTGAGTCATTTTCATAACAAAGTCAAAATTCTTCCACAAACTAGCTACGTTTACGCGACACAAGCAGCACGTGGCTGCATAAACCAGTGAGCTGCACCGTGCCGAACGTCTGCTTGGCATGCATGACGGAATAAATGGAATTCTTGGACCCCCCCAAACATCAACGTTGCAGAGTGAATAATATAATCTCACTAGATGGAAAAGCAGATTTGTTATCTGGTGCATGAGTTCGCCCTAAACTGCCTCTCTGTCCTGGTTCCCCTCTCCGCTCTCTAGACCCCCAAACGTTTAGATGGCAGCGTAGATTTGACGAGAATGGGGTATAAAAACCCTAATGTTAAACACACACGGAGAATTCACAATGGCCTACCTCAGATCACATAAGTGATTAAAGGGGAAAGGCCGAAAGTGAATAATAGACCATGACAGGCTGGTTTTAGGTGCTCCGGCTCCCCGCCACCCTCCACCGTCAGCACTGTCAAGACCACTTGGAAAGGTGTCCTTTCACATGCTGGAGCCCACCGGTGTTCCCCAGAGCTGGGCGCAGCGTGAATGGGAACGAGTGTAGGTCAGCGGTGAAGATGGGCCTGGGAAGAGCCGCTGTCACATCCGTGAGTGAATTTGGTCGAGACACCAAATGTGTAAAACAAGAATGAATCCATCTCAGAGCTTCACTCAGGCCGGTTGAGGGGCTCCCTACTACAGCACCCATCGCTTGGATGAGGGAAACAAAGGTTAAGCAGAGAAAGATGAAAAAAAGGCAGCAGAGAAAGGCTACTTCTGCCTAGAAGCAGCTCACTCAACATGCTCCAGCTGTTTGCTCTTCAGTATTTCACGCCTCTCCTGTCAGCCTGTCCCTTCCCGTCCTCCCATCTTTCCCTCTACCTGCTCGATTGCCTTCAGGTTTCCAGACGCGTGTTTCATTCCTCACTTGGCTCTTGTGTGTAATCTATAAAGGGTGCTCTTCCTTCCAGTCTGTCTCTACCACGTCCTGGAGCTGATTTTTCTGTATTTCTGTGATATTCTGTTGACCTTTCATTACTGCTTTACCTGTCCTGTTTCCACCTGCATCTGTTCTGGGTTTTTACTCAGGATGCAGGATTCCATCTGACCCATACTTCGGCTCCATTCTTCGGTGCTCTGCTTGGCTTATCAAAGAGTTGGTTGAATCCTTTACAGTCACATTGAACCTACATGAAACACTGTTGTATCTTTGCAAAACCAGATACTTAACCACTTATGCTAACTGGTCTGGTCGTAGGAGCAACAAGCCCAGAAGCAGTTTCCGTTTTCTTAAAGCAGCATTTTACATCTCCCCTGGCGATTCCAAAGACACCCTAGGTAAAGATGTCTGATACCTCCAGTGTTTAAAGCTAACAACAGGCTTTCTTCCCAGTTAGGTAAATTTGAAAGGAGAAAATGATGTCTTAGCGCCTCAGCCAGGTTAAAGATGGAGTCCAGCTGCCTTCCTGAGAGTGTGTACGTCGACTAGATAATGAAGATTTCCTTCCAGTTCTGTCTGCTACGGCACCATATTAGTACCAAAGATGCACCAAGTACTTTGTGCATTTTGTACCCTGTTTACAGTTTCTCACGAGGCAGAAACTCACACTGACGTGGGAATTGCAAGCCTTCCTTTTCCAAGGAAGTTTAGCGGCTAGCTGAAGGTTCTGACCCTCATCGTTGCAGCTTCCCACTAGGACGCAAACTGGCTTGTTTGCGTTAAACATCATCTCCTGCTGATGCAGATGTCACATCCATCTGGCAGATCCACGCTCATTAAAACCTAATGACACAGTAACGTGACCTCAAAAGAGAGGAACAGAACGTCTTAGACGAGCAGCAAGCAGGGCGGAAGATTTCTTTCATACGTAATAGAAAAAAAATGAGAACCAGCATTTAACAAGTACAGTTCACACATTTGGGCCACGTTGGGCGCGCTGACAATAAAAAAGCACTTAAAAGCAACTAATGCATTCCTAAACACACCGCCGATGAAATAATTCTTGGACAACATAAAAGGTCCGCATGAACACTCAGATTTCATTTCCAGCTCCAAACCGTTTGCTGGTTTTGTAATCCATGATGTGAATAATTGAGGGGAGGCTGAGACACCATCAAAGAAACTCCCTCCAAAAATGTTCGGCCGCGTCCTCATAGATGTGGGTAAAATATGGACAGAACACATTCCTTTTTGGTCTGTGTCGCATTCAAAAACCTCTGGTCAAGTTGGTTTTTAGGATTTGGTCTTTGTCTAGGGGTGTTTGCTTTCCCACATCCTCTTTTGGGAGGAGGGCTTTTTGCATCTTCCATCAAGACAAACAATCCAATCTGGGTGGGTTTTATACTCCTATAAGTCAGTATCAGGCTCCCACAGACGTCCTGTGCTGTGTCCATTCATGCTCGTTCTCATCTTTCCATCGCTGCTTTTTCTCCTCTTTATCCCCGCCCCTGTTTTCACCTTCTGTATCCCATCTTTACAGCATTCCTGCCGTCTAGGGAGGTCTGGGGATGTCTTTCCTGAGTGGCCACCAGGGACCCTTATCCAAAACTATGGCACATTGCCAAACCAAGAGGTTACATAACAGCCTAAAGCTCCCAGGTTATCCTCGTGGGCCTGTAACCCCCCAGAAAGCACCCAATCACACACACACACACACACACACACACACACAAGAAGGATTAAATTAAAAGGGAAGAAATGAGGGGAAACCAAAGGACAGGAGAGATTTAGCACAGAGGACCAGAGATTAAGGAAAGAGTGGAGCAGAGAGGGCATGAATGGGAAGACGAGTAACCTAAGTAGGGTGAGATAAATAAATAAATAAATGATGGGGGGAAAAAACAAAGCAGCAGCAGAGGTCAGGTAGTTGTCTCCAAACCAGACTGAATTAATCACCTTCCACAAAAAAAAAAAAAAAAAAAGAAGAAGAAGCTATGACAGCGACCACGGGGAGGCGGGGGCGACCGGGTGGCAGCCTGGAGCGCACGTTGGGTAAATGGCCTGATAAATCTTTCAGTGAGGAGAAGCATCGGGTGCAGGAGGAGAGTCGCTGCCAGGGAGGAGCGGTTTTGCACCAATAAAGGGATATTTAAGAAAATTCTAACTTCCTGTTTAATCCTAAAAGCAAGCGTGTACCTGAACGCCACCGAAGCACAACGGAAAAATGTGCAGCAACAATCTGTGAAAAATGACGGCGGCATCTTCAGGAGACAACCGAGTTCTGCAAACCTGATCCAGAGAGATTGGATGTTCAACACAGTTTATACGGGTTGGAGCAGCCAGAGGCCAACAAACGGCGGAATACACACTGTCCCTGCAAAGAGAGGATATTTTTGTCTGGTCTTTACAACTTCAAAGGTCCATTTAGGTGTGAACCTGGTTTTAAGGTTGAGATTAGAATTGGATTTATGTAAAGGTGTTGTAACAGTTCGGGTTACGTAAGAAGCTGGGTGAAGCTGCATTTGGGGCTTGGAAGTACAGGGACCTCGAACTGACTTTATTTTTTTGTTGATTTTTTTAAACAAAACACATCCATCAGACACATGTTCAGGTGGTGAATTGCTTTAAATGCTAATCTTGGTCATCTGTTTGAGTAATATGTGACGGCTGGTATGCATCTAACTAGGAGCAAATGTGCAGCTTAGTCTAAAAAAAAACCAGCTGCTAATGTTCAACAGTGAATGCACGGCCTGGAGAACAGAAAGCCTGAATTCATCCACGATGCTAAAAAAAACCCCAGTCGGGGCAGGAAATGTGCGCGCAGGTGTTTTGTCATGTGCCGCAGACGTCGGAGCGGGAGCATCAATCACCAGCTGATGAGGCCTACAGGCCAATTTTCTTTGCTCGGCCTTTCCCGGGCCAAGGCAAGGGTCCCGCTCTGGCACAGACGTGAGGTCATCTGTCATAACTTCCTCCTCCTCCGGGCTCTGGAGTCTGGAGCTGCAGATGCTCCACTGCACACCTCTGCTGAGCCCATTTCCTCATGCACGCTGGCGAAGGCAGAGCTGCTGCCAGCGGTCCTGAAAACTGGGCCGGTTTTGGTTGCTTTCCTTACAGTTTAGCTTTTCTCTGAGCAGAGACATTTTCAATCACACTTTAAATATTGGATATAGAGTTTTCTTGGCACCAAGAGGAGCAGCTACCTCCCCCTGTAAAACCAGCGGTGTTGGTGGGGGCCGTTGAGTCCACGGTCATGCTCAAGTCAGAAGCACAGAATGTGTTTGAGAGGGACTGTGTGTGTGTGTGTGTGTGTGTGTGTGTGTGTGCGTTTAGTCATATCACCCAGCCTCACACCCATTTCCTGTGAGAAGTTTCGTAAACACATATTTGCAGCGTATGCTGGTGGCTGGACAGGACGCTTTCTCTGAGGAGACGACTCCTTCTGGAAGTTCTTGGTCAAACTGCTTCTCCAGCTTTGAAAATCAAACCTGCCCTGCTCACATCTGGACTACTAATAAAAAAATAGAATATGAAGGAAAGTGACCTGGGTGTTGGTGAACTTCTGCCCATCTCCATGTTCACTGAGAATTAAAGTTCCAAACGCTACTGAGAGGCATATTTACAACCTCAGACAATCAAATCTCATTGAATTTTCAAGGCTGTAATCAGCGATCATGGTGCCAGGTGTGGTGTGTGTGTGTGTGTGTGTGTGTGTGTGTGTGTGTGTGTGTGTGTGTGTGTGTAGACACAGACACATACGGTTCAGGGATTTATGGTCACGTGAAACCAGAGCCAACGAAACAAGGTCACAGAAGGAGGCAGCTGCAGTGAGATAAGAAGAGCTCCGTATTTTTAATACGATCCTGGTGGTTTTCCTCTACTGGCTGTATAACTGATGGGAGTTTAAAAAAAAAAAAAAAACTCAAAACAAACAAATTTAAGAAAAAATAAACAATGCGGAAAGTTACTCTGTCTTGTTTGCTTGAAAACCAGTCCTCTGTTACTGGTTTATTAAATCGTGACTGCAAATTTCACCAGTTTCATAACAGAAAGTGGAAGATTCGGCAGCTTGGGGATGTAGCAACAGCAGCGATGCAAAGTAGAGCAAGCTCATAATCACCACACAAGAAAAGAATAAATACTAGTTAGCACAACTAATGCAGGCTGTAAACGAATGGAGGCACAAGAGTGAAATAAGAACCAGAAGAACCCCTGAGCCCCTCAACGGGTCTTCCACCCATCCTTTTAACAGTCTTTAAAGAAAGCTGGAATTCATCAGGGGCTCTGGTGGATTGTTATAAAAGGTTTTAATCATTCACTGCTCCTAGGAATAATAATTAAAAGTTAATAAAGAATATTGTTGTAGCTCTCTAACAAATGAAACATTAAAATAGAAACTCGTACGGATGGATGGAAACGCAGATTAACTGTAGCAAAGATGTTGGACAGGTAACAGCTGCTGTGGCAGAGAAGTAGATATTGGCTGGTACATAATAGTTTACCAGAGTAATGTACAGTATTTTGCATATGTACAAAACTCAAAAGAACAGCTAGATTACTGCTAGTTCATACATATGAGCATGTTACAGCTATCATCATCAATGCAAAATTAGCCGTAAAAATGGAATTAATTCTGTATGACAAAATCTAATGTCACAATTTAATTATCAGCAAAGTTCATGCAGATTTTAACAACAATCTCCTGCATCTCCACTTTGAATATGCGCACATACGAACCTGGAGGGCAGCTTTCTTTGGGTTATTCTGTGTAATTTCACCTATACGCTGTACAGCAGGAACAATCACACACGATGCTAAATATAGATCCTAATGTTCCATCTGCCCCACTAATCTCAAAGCGTTTGTGCCCTGTGGAGTAAAATAGCAGCAACAAATAATTTGAATATGTTAAAATAAGCAAAACTGACAAAAATGAAACACAGGCAGATGAATTCCTGTAAGAGCTAATTTGCATTTTTCATTTTTGGTCATTCTGCTGGTCTGTGTAGCCCAACTGTTGCTAATTTACCACAGAAAACATTGACACACACACACACACACACACACACACACACACACATAACCGTGCATACTTTTAATGGATGAGTGCTTATTTTGCAATTATTTCTAAAAACAATAATTTCACGATGATTTCCAGTTAATTGAGCGTTTAACCCAACCTTCCCCAAACAAGGTTAGGGCTGCTGCCTAGTGAGATCGGATGAGAAGTAATCTGGCTGTGCCTTCAATCCCTCCTTTTTGTCCTCCTCCTCTATTAAATGTTTGCTTAATGCAGAGCTTCAACTTTCAGCTATTAATATAGAATTCTTTTCCTTTTAAAAGGCTTATAAGCTAACACGAGGTTTGTGCATTATGTTGGAGCATTTGCATTCGTGCACCCGTGCCAAAGGATAAGTGCATCGTTTTTTTCCGTTCCTCACATCTTGTCCTCTTCTTTTCCCTCCATACTTCTCCACTATTTCTTGCTCCTCCACCCTCTCTCCCTCTGGCTGGTTTCCGTGGTGCTTCCAGTGTTGCTAGCTCCAATCACACGCTCTTCTCTCTCGTCTCCTCCTCTCAGCAATCACACTGAGCTAAATTAGCATTTGCAGTGACAGGCACAAATGGTTGAACATAATACCACACGCTTCCAGCTCGCACAATTCAAGAGCAGCATGAGTGCCTGCAACAGACCGCTTCATGGGCTCACCTGAATAACCGAGTGAGCCGCTCGCTGACAAAGTTCCTCTGTCTTTGGACTGATGGCTGACAGACTGAGATCATTCTCTCCATAGAGACGAGGCTTGTTCTCCATCTGCAGCCACACAAGAAACCCACTGTGCCATTTCTTTCAATCTGGCTTTCCCTGAGAGCAAATTTGTCGCTTTGTGTTCGCTCTGTTTTTGGCGTGACGATTTGGGTGTTTGATCAGCAGATGCTACTTTAGCTGGACTAGCATTACGGCTTTGTTCGCTCACACCTAAAGAGACAGATCACAAGTTAGTTTTCTTTAACTATGCTTGAATGCGTCTTCTACCACTTTTCGCTGACCCCCAATCCCAGCTGCCTTCGGATGAGATACGCGGTGGACCGTCCGTTGCTCCCCTCGGCTCACGGCTGGGAAAAGTGTTTCTTTTCCTGAATAAGACGAGACGGCCAAACCATTTGGTGGGATTCAGATTCTAATACGCAATCTGTGGCACAAAACGGCAGCAGGAGCCAGCGCCTTGGGCGCCTCGCGGGTGCAACGGACAACATCGCTCTCAGGTCGGAAATCACCGAGCAACAGGTACGCGACGCGAGGACCACGATAACCGTGAGATTTAAAAACGGGGAGTGTGATCTCTGCAGCTGAGGGACAGTTTCTGCTGCTTCATCATGGCGGGTGTCTGGGCAGCATCTTCATCGCCGCCATCGCTTCTTCGCGAGCCCGGGCTCTGCTTCTGCTGCTGGATGTGTAGCGACGTGAACCTTTTCAGTCCTTCCGCTCACAGCTGGACAGCACACACGCAGCGCAGTAATGAGAGCACACAATAATGTCTGCAGGAGGCACACTTTCCAAGAGCATCCTAGTTTATGGTAACCATGGAGACCGGCACCAATGTGGTCACACACACACATACAGTCCTTGTGTTCTCTGCTCGTGTACCAAATGTGTTAATTTCTTATTGCCATACCGGGCCTGCGCCGAGGCGTGCAACAATCCTGAGTCAGCAAACACAGAAATAAGCGTATATATGTGTATCCGCAATCTTAGGTCAAATTAAAGCCACCAATTCACCTTTCTATCAAACGGCGTGTGTGTGGACCGATGTCAACGTCTTCACAGGGAGCCCAAGTGGAGACAGGGAGAACACACTCCACACAACCCCCCCACTGGGATCTGGAACCATTATCCACTTGCTGGGAGGCGACAGGTCCAACTCTTACAAGATTATGTTGGCTTTCCCGTTCTCGTCACAACACCTGCACAGTTCCAGTCCTGCCCAACGAGAACCACGTCATCCTCTCTTAGTTCACCATTAAAAACAAAAAAGAATGAATTTCAACTCTGGCTCTTGTCCACTGTCACCTATGACTAGATATCTTTGGAATTTTAGAGAAAATGCAGGAGAGTGTGGATGTGACACACATACAGTAGGTTTGCTGCAACTATTATTATTGCTATTTTTAGAGTTATTTTTTTAACCGATGGCTCATTAAGGGAGCTGCTAAACACACGGCTGTGCACCAGTGGCACCTGTGACACGCTCGCCGCTGAAGCAGCACCCGACCAAACCACAAAAACAGTTTTTATTACTCTTTTAGCACATTCTGGTAGAAGGAAGGAAAACACACCCGGAGCAATACTTGAAACATCTAGAGTAAATAGGCTACGACTTTAATAAGATGCCGAGATGGAATCTCAACAGGACAGCGCGCAGACGAGAGAAAATGAAACGAGCAAGGGTTAAACAATGAGCAGAGGCTGATATAACGGAGTTGTCCACAGCGAAAGTCACGCTGAGCAAATCTGGGTGGAGTCAGCCGAGCAGGGCTCAGCGCTGGTTTCTTTGGTAAAATGACTAATTTGTGATTTAAAAAAACAACTCTAAAGAAAATAATATTTTACTCTTCAGCTTCCTGATGGTCACAACGCCACTGCCAGCGTGAACACACACACACACACACACACTCCTCCAGTGCAGTTCCTCTCTGCGAACAGCTGAGGCCCTCCGAAATTCTGCAGAAAATAAATAATGTGTGTATGAATGGAAGGAGAGCCAGATGGCTGAGAGGCCAGTCATTTCTCTCCTCTCTGTAGCCAAGGAAACCAAGCAAAGATGTTCTCATCCTCGGTTACAAGTCGCAACTGATGCACCGGAAATAGCTGCCTGGTGGCGCGAGGTTGGAGCGTACCGTCTGAGCGGAGGCCATCTAACCGAGTGTGACAGAGACAAAGACAACCTGTCTGAATGGTTTCCATGGCCGCAGGTAAACGCGTTGACTCCGGCCAACGCGTCTGGGTGCGCGATGACTGCAGCGTTTCAGCGCACACGCAGATATGAGCAGCAGGAGCGGGCACCATGTGCCCGTGATCTGCCCCAACCACGCACAACACAGGACCTTTTGGCCATGAGAGACTTTGATTGCTGCCATTCTTCTCACGTGAACATAGTATTTATTTGAACATTAGTGTTGTTGCTTCATGCCGAGGCCTTCTGGGTACATGCGTGTGCAACAATTACGTTTGTTTTGTGACCCAGCGTCTGTATCCTCCGTGAGGCAACGCTCCTAATGAAATATCATTTCCCTTATTCTCCGTAAAAAGCCGGCCTGGCCCGTGTGAGTACACATCCAGTACGTGTGTCGTCCTCTGGCAGCGCGGAATATTTCATAAAGTCAGCGGGGATTCTGGAGGTTTTGTATAAGAAATGATAAATCATGCAGACGTACAGCAGGCTGGGTCAGGAGGGGCCGGTTCTTGCCATTTTGGGTTAAATGAAGCAAACAGAACCCTGGATCGAACCTGGGTCTGGTGGCATTTAATCCGGCAATGCAGTTGGATTAAAACATGCGACTCCTGCACATCGGGCCACAAATTTAGCTCATCTATATTCATGAAAGATAGATCTCTTTGGGTCCCATATGTCATGTCACCATCAGGGTTTATGTGTCACCTCTGCCAATCACGCCGTCTCCTCATCAACCACCTCTTCACCACCTTCCCGAACCGCCACCATCTTGACTGTCACTCCAAATCATCTGCCTCGGTGGCCCTGAAAACCATGTCCAGGGCTGAATCATTCCGCTCGTCCGGCACTTCAATCGCACTATGGAGGTTACGTCCACCACCGGACTGTACCGGTGCTGCCCGTGGTGAGCCGGAGGTTCTTCTGTTTTCCAGAAAATGTCCGCCTACTCTTTGTTCCCTGAGACCAGCCCCATCCGTCGAACTCCTGCCACAAGTCTCTGCCTAAAAATACACTAGCGCCACCCTCCAGCCTCATCGCAAGTCCACTGCTCACAGTTCTGGCTGTCAGCGCCATCTCTGAGCAACCGCACAAGATTGCAAACCTCTCCTGCAGAAGGAACGAGGAGGAAACAGAAAGCTCCCGTCAGGAGAGTCCGGCCAGGCTAAACGGGATGGTGAAGGAAAGGCAAGGAGGTGTGTGGAGGGAGCCGTTAGTGCAGCTATGCTGCTACCGGCCAACGCTGCTGGGGACACCAAGAGTTCTCCACCTCCTCAACACCAGCCACCATCTCTACTCCCTCACATCCTCTCCTCCTTTTTCTCACCGCAATAATCAGTGTCCGGTCTTCCTCGCTGTTTGTGTCCCTCTCCTCCTCCTCTTTCTCTCTTTCTATGTCTTTCTGCAGGTCTCCTGTCTCCAGACCTTCACGCTGCATCTCTGATGAGTGATCTCTGTCCCTGACAAACCCAGCGTCCACTGTCCACTGTCCCCCTTTTTAATCAAAGCCTGCTGATGCTGTATTAGGTGTAAATGCATTATGTAAATTATATCTGCTATGTTTGCACTTCTATAATTATATAACTGCATTTGTTTCTCTCTCTCTCTCTCTCTCTCTCTCTTTTATTCTGTCCTGTCTCCCTTTCCTTCTTCTCCTCCTTTACTCAGCCAGCTTAAAGCAGGATGGTTCCTCCTTGTGAGCCTGGTCCTGCTCAAGGTTTCTTCCTGTTAAAAGGGAGTATTTACCTGCCACTGTCTCACCTGGGGGTTCAGGCTCTGGGTTTCTGCCTGTGTAAAGCACCTAGGGACATTGGAAAAGACGCTGTGATAATAAAACGGAATTGAACTGAGTTCCTGGTCACACCGTCAGCAGGAATATATCGACCTGCTGCTCACAGTAAGCTAAGAAAAAGGTTGTCTTTTCTAAAAAGACATATATTTATAGTCCTCTTCCTCAGGTTTGTCCTGAAACTGAGGCATTTTTCCTAAATAGGTGTAATTTGGTCAACCTGGGAAATGTATGAACTAGGTTCACCTATTGTGCTAGTGGGGCCTTATCTCTTTGAGCCTGATATCACACATCCTATAATCTGTAGGGAGACATTGCAGAAAAATGTATATTGACCTGAAAATGTTTGTGACCAGCAGCTGCAGGAAGATGCTGTTTTTTCCTGAGATGTGGTACCAGGAACAGAACGATACCGGAGGACAGAAGGCCCTCAGTGGCTGCAATGGCACACACACACACACACACACGCACGCACGCACGCACACACACACAGGGGATACGTTGTGATTAGCCACGACCGGTTTCATTAGTACAATGAAAAAGAAACCAAAACAAAAACAATCATTGTTCACTTGAGGGTCCAGCAGGAAAGAGGACAGATGACTGGAGCGAGAGGACCCCAGACTGGGGGGGGGGCCAGGGACACGTGGAGCCAGTAGAGGGTGAGGGGGGGGGTAAGGTGAGGTGCACGGAACCATGATGTGGGCTCCTCCAGGGACTGCCGAGGTCTCCAGTCCAGACACGTGCACATTTGCCCGACTGGGCACCGTGAATTCGCCCAAAGGTGCGAGTGGGTTTGGTGTGCGTGCCCTCGGGGGGAGCGAGAACCTGGCCCTGGGCCAGGGTCTGCAGGTCTGCAGGGAGGGGCTCCAGCACCACCGGGGCCCAGCCAAACACACGCAGCCGCTAACAGGCCCCACGCTGCCCCCCTTAGAACACACACTCCCAAACCGAATCGGTGACTGAGAAAGTCCTGTTTTACATTTGTCTTCTATTTTTTAATAGCTGCTCCAAGGTTCTTCTGTTAAATAAAACTCATAACGTCCCCGAGGACAGAAAAACCCCCTCTTCTAATCAACCCAACAGCGAAACAGTTGGGTAGATTATTGCCATTTTTGCAATAACCTGAAATCCACTGAGAAATATCAGGAATCACTGGTCCAAACACAGCACAGGGATGGAGGCGGGAATGTGTCCCTAAGCGCAGCCAGGCAAACACACACACACACGCACACACGCGCGCGCGTGTGTGTGTGTGTGTGTGCTTCTGCCTTTTGGCCTGTGCCACGGTGGGGGTGTTGGCTAATTGCTGATGGTTTACTGGGGAGGACAGTCTGGGATTAATGTGTGATGGGATTAATTGAGATCAACGCCTTTATTCCAGACTCAGACTCGTGGCAGTGGGGAGATAGAGAGCTGATGTGGAGACGAGGAGTGTTTGAATGAAAACTGATGACTAAGAGAAAACGAGGCTGAGTAATGGAATATTTGTACCACTAATGGGGACAACGGTGCTGCATTCCCAATTAGGAAGGGAAACCAGTGCGATCCAGAGGGAAAATAACAGTTTTCTGACTGGAACCTTCTCTGGAGTCATGAACCCTTGAAGGAGAAAAAAAGGCTTTCCTCTGAAGCCAAGAACAAACATTTCTGGAACCAGAGGGGGAAAATAGGAAGAGTTATTTCTGGCATTGGAGGTCAAAAGGTGAGGGGCTGTCGGAGCGCTTTCAAGGCCTGGGTGGACGTGCAGCTCTCCGGAGCGAGGATCACTACAAATCACCAAAAAGGCGTCTCTGTGGTCGGCAGCCATTGGAAAAGACAGGATCTGCAGCGAAGAACAGCTGTTCAGTCAGTGCTCCGGAACTCCGCCGGTACACTGTGGTGATTGTTTAACAGGAGTCGCGGCCGACCGTGTCTGACGGTGACATCACTCCTGTCATCTGTTCCCTCTTTCAGCGCTTTACTTCAGCATCAACAGTCAAACGCCACTTTGTTCATCTGGCTTTTCCTGATGGTGGGTTTCATAAGAACGGAAAGGTCTGAACCCGTCTGTGATCCTCCCGCTGACAGACGCTAGCGGGGGACATATGCGACGGAGGAGCCGCGCAGCCGGTTCTTTCCCGGCAGCGGATCCTCGTCCCGTCTCATCGCTCTTGAGCGATGGCACCTTGAGACGCGGCTGACGCAGAAGCTCCGCGCTCGGCTGACATGTCACACGCGTAGGTACTCGTCTGAAAACATGATCCGCACCTCCGGGCCCAGCTCAGGGGCCTCGGTGACCTGCAACCTGAGCACAGGTGACAGCGGAAAAGAGCGCTGACATCCTTCCCCCTGTTCGTGGGGTCAAAGGTCTCCAAGGTTTCTAAAATCCTTCTCTAAGCACAGATTACATTTCAGATAAAGATTCAAAAAGGTGTAATTTAGTGTAAATAACAGAATGAAGCCCCGTCGTGTTTCAAGCAGGAATGAAGCGTCCGCCGGAGCAGCCACACCCAGACCTGGGCCTCGGGGTCTTTGGGACTCCTCTGGGATCAAGTTTACGTAGGATCCCTGTTGCTGCGCGTCTGTAGAATGATTTATTAGTGATGATGAGTAGGAGAAGTTCACAGCTTCACTTGTTTTATGACACAATCAAGAAGTTCGTTATCAGCTGTGCTAATTTCTATCTGAAAGGAATCACTTTACCAGAGAAATACGCCATATATGGCAGGATAAAGCTTAGGATTTCTCTTTTCCCCCTAATAGTTAATGCAAAAAAAGGTTCCAAATTGCAAGATGATGGCAGCTGTGGAGAGAAAGAACCGAAAGGGAGAGGCACTTTGAAAGTCTCTGGCCGGATCTCTGAGATCGGATCGTTATTGTTCTCATTCGCCGAATCTTCTCCAACAGGCTCCCAGACGTCACCTCTGCGATGCTCGCTGTTGACACTGGGTCATATCTGAGAATGTGGCGTGGCTTCTTTGACAGAAATACGGAAGGAATGTGAAATTGCGCACACTCGTCGCGCCGCTGTCACCCGCGCGTCAAAGCCACGCGGCGGTGAAGGACGCGGGGCGCGTTTCTGGGCCCAGATGGAGCCAACATCCACCACTGAGCGCCTTTCTGCTCCTGTCAGACCTTCCCCGTAAACGATGAATCCGATCCTAAATGCGGGGGTCACAAACCGCGTTGCTCTCGGTAAAATCTAGGCCTAATTCCACCTTTTCTCCCCACAACACTCTGAACTAGAAACACTTTTGAGTCGTTTGTGGAAGACTTTACCTTAATGATGCTGCTTCGGCGGGGCGCCGCCTTCACGGACTCCAGGAGGAAGGTGTCGGGGTCCTGGCCCCCGGCGGGGCCGATGACAGCCGCTGCGCCGGCCCCGGGACGCTCTGGGCGGGATGTAATCCGGCGCCGCGTCGCTACACAGCCCGTCTGCAGACGCGTCGCGCTCAGACATGACGAGGAGCGGGATTTAAACCACAAACGAGCAGGAACTGGTCACTCCAATAAAGTTTAGGTGCGCCGGTGCCATTTACAGGAAGAACGCATTCAACAGATGCGTCTCATCTGGGGTCTCCGATTCATTTGGGGGTTTTGTTCGTTTCTTTTCTTAACGAAGCCAGATCTCCAGCACCAAAGTCCGCCGATTAACCCCCCTGTTGGAATCACAGCATCTCGGGCAGGTATGACGGAGGACCACCGGTGCGCTCCCGGATGCGCGCAACAAGTACTGATGGATCTCGGTACCGGCCGCCTGCGACCCAAACGAGGCTCAGTTTGCAGTTGAAAACGCGTCAGAAGGCGACGAACCGACGACGGAAAAGGGCTCTTCGTGTCAAACGAGTCCGAAGTGAACCCTCCGTTGACCTGGGAGCTGCGAGCCGCCTCTTTCTCCTCGGAAACGCATCGCTGGGAAAGTGGAGCGGTAGGGCCGGCTGCCGACGCCGCGACTTTGGGTGAAGACAGGCGGTGGTGGCGGGTCCTCTGCGGGCTCACGGGGCGCGAACGCGGCGATCCGCTCGGTTCTCGGGCGCTGGGACGGCAGCAGAGTCGGCGCGACAGGCGAGCACAAGTGACAGATTCACTGTTCCTAACTCTGCGCCTCTGCCTCCGCCCCTTTTGCCAAGCCCCGCCCACTGGCCAAATTATGATTGACGTGCAAGCCGCGCAATGGGAGAGCGCGTTAGATCATTTCGGAGGAAAATCCAGGTCCTGGTTGGATGAGACGTCCGGGAGGAGGCGGGACAGTGAAAATAACTTAGCACCTTCGGTTTGTAGACAAAAGAAAACCAGATGTCATCTTCATACCAAACAACTGATCAGATGGATCCGCAGTCAGAGTCTGGCTCCTTCAAACACACACTTTTCAAAATGGTGGCAGCAAAACTTTCATTAAACCAGCAAAAGGGAATCCAAAAGTCAATATTTAGTCCACTGGGTTTGCATTCTCAGAGACATTCAGGCATATGTGTTATCAGAAATGTATCATAACCGTGTGTGTGTGTGTGTGTGTGTGTGTGTGTGTGTGTGTGTGTGTGTGTGTTTGTGTGTTTGAGACCGTGAGCCACACAGCTGTGGAATGTGGTCAGCTGCTGCGGCCTATTAGTGTATGAACTTAGCAGCCTCACCTCCCCGCCAGTATTTGTGGTGGCAGCGTTGGAGGAAAAAAGAAAAGTTTGTCTTGCGCTAATGAAGGAACAGTCAGAACAGAATGTGAAGGTTCTGCGTCACAACATCAGCGTCTGTCCAGCTGTGTTCGGCACTCCCCGAGCTCTCCATTTCCATGGTTCTGCCCTTGTTCTGACCACGGAACCACATTCACACTTGTGTCCAGACAGAAGAAAACTGGTGGCAGCTCTCAAAAGGTCTTTTTGTTTTACACCGAGACCTATTAAAACCCTGATTTTTTTTTAGTGTAAGTGAGGAAAACCTTTTATTTTTTTTTCCAATGGTAACAAGGTCTAAAATTATTTACCCAGCGCTGCAATTACTGGGTCTAACAGGGCTAGTCTGAGGTAAACCAGCCATCTCTGCCTTTATTAGCACAGAAAAACATGCATCCAGCTCACTGCGGATACCAGCGTGGGAGGTAACTCATTTTACATAAATTCAAAGATTAGGGATACAGGCACATATTTATAGATTGTTTTGTGCAAAACATTCATTAAAAAAACCAAACACAAACTATATGAAACAAGATTACAAGTATAAAATTAGCAGTTTCTTTATGACAAACAACCAGAGGCTAATTAAATGACAGCAGAGTTCTTCATCCACATTAAAAAACACTTTCCAGCCGTGCAGGAATAAAATCCACAAATGATCAGTCTTATATAAGCTGCTGACGATAAATAACCGAAGATTAAAGTTCTTTTCAGCATCATTACTCATGTGATCTCAGTGGGGCATCAGATATGTTTACACACGCAGAGGGAAAATAAACATGTTGCTATTTAAATGAACATCAACAACAGTGGAAAAGTGATAAATAAAATGGGGACTATTAATTATTTACTGTTTATGCTACACACCAACAATATGTACCAGACCACGTAATTATAGACATGAAAGTATTTTCTTCCTATACGCAAAATATATAGCAATACTTTTATTAACAAAAAGCAGTTTTGCTCACCAAAATTCCAATTTTCTAAATCGCACAGCGACCGAATAAGAAAAGTTACTGAACTACGGTTAGTTCCAACGTTTAAACGATCGTTCACCAGGTACAGTAGTGTTGGGACGAGCAGACGCTCACTTACACGTCTGTGTGGACACCAGGTGACATGTCAGGAAAGTCTTTTCACCACCACAGCAGACGTGATCCTGAACCTCGGGGCCTCGTGTCACACGCTGCAGCCCTGCAAGCAGCTCAGCAGCCTCCAAGACGGCGGGAACATGGAGGCTTGTGGCTCCATACGTGAAAGCCCAGCCTAATATCCTCTAAAATATTCCAATGAGGCTCTTGAATCCCAGCAGGTGGGTGGTTGCAGCCAGTGACTCACTTTGTTTCAGAATCACTGCCTTTAACTGAATTCACCAGCTCTTTAAATACTGCTGGACACACATTTGCCTAATAATCATTGTCTCAATAATCATTGTATTTATTAAGTAACCATTCAATCTATCATGTAGCCTTGTATAGTTATATATCATAATAAAAGGTTTGTATTAAACACTTATATCTGTCTGTTTATATATCTGTCTAGGTTTTTATACTGCTCCGTAAGGACAAGTTTGGGGAATATTAAGAGCAGGTAACATTTCTGACCTCATTTCATCATTCATGAATGATTTCCTCTGTGCTGTGTGTGTGTGTGTGTGTGTGTGTGTGTGTGTGTGTGTGTGTGTGTGTGTGTGTGTGCATGAATGATTCTGAGTGCAGCCGCCTTTCACCCTGTCTGACACTAGATGGCGCCATCAGCAAAGAAAACAAACAACTGTCCAATCAATTGTGGCATATTTAGCCACAAACATAAAAAAGAAATATTTTTTAATCATCTCCACTCCCTAATGATTTTTTTTTTTTTTACTAGTTTCATTATAATGGGTCGTGAATAGACATTAAAACAAAATCACTAAACCAAATTATGGACACCGACATAATAAAGGCATGATGTCTTAAGCATGTCTTCTTCGCATAGATTATGAATAAATCCTAAATATTAAATGTTCTAGTAGTGAGTAATGAAATAACCTGTCATACAAGCAGCTCGTTGCATCATAAACCCAGTTTGAGTGGACAAAATGGATTTTGCTAAACTATTGGATAAATTAACTGCAGCAGTTAACAGGGCCATCTGGCATTTGAAGAACATTTAAAAACAAAACAACGACAACCCCTCCCTCCCAAAACTAAAGGAAGGTAGGAGGTACTGGATACAACAATACAACAACAACAACAACAACAACAACAACAACAACAACAACAACAACAACAACAACAACAAACATGTCTACAATGGCAGAGTGGCATTAGTTTAAGCTTTTATTTTGAAAGCCGAGCGGAAGATGAATTTCTCCTGCGTCCAGCTTGATTTTGATGGAAACTTTTCTTCTGTGCAGGCAGGACCTTCTTCCTCCTGCTCCTCCTGCTCCTCCTCCTCCTCACTCTGGACCCGAGCCTCGCAGGGACTTTCCCCCAGGAATCACTTCAGCTCCTCGGGTCTTCTCCGCGGGCTCCGCGCTGCCTTTCGCGCACCGGCATGGAAGAGATCACGCACGGAGCGAAGCGGAGCCGGTAAATCCGAGGAGAAAGCGGCGTGTCTGTGCGCGGGCGCGCACGCCTGCGTGCGCGGAGAGAAGCAGAGGGAGCTGGTGCCGTCGGCCCCTCGGACAGCATGGGCTGCGGCCTGAGGAAGCTGGAGGAGCCGGAGGACAGCAGCCCCGGGAAGATCTACTCCACGCTGAAGAGGGCGCAGGTGGAGACCCACGCGGACACCGTGTACGAGTACGCGCTGCTGGACTTCAGCCTGGAAGGTAGGCTGCCACGAGCAACAGTTTACTGACTGCACACAAACAGTGTTTCAGCCGGGCTTCACCCCCACAGAAATAGTCAGAAAACTGAGCAATATCCATCCATCCGTCCGTCCATCCGTCCATCCATCCGTCCATCTTTGCTCTGTCACATGCTGATTCTAGATGAGGGTCGTGGGGACACACACACACACACACACCGCTGACAGTTCGCCATTCGCCCACACACTCACACCTCGAGCCTGTCCGGGCTCTGTGGCCAACCTGGACCCAGCAGATCACCAGCACACCAGGCCGGGCCGGGCCGGGCCGGGCCGGGCCGGGCCAGCCGCTGCCTCTATTTACAACCAGTTAGAAAAGTGTCTGACACAGTAAAGTAAAAGCAGATGTGGCTGTTCACATGTTTCCAGCAGGAACATTAGCCTCGGGAGCCAACAGTCTCCGTCTCCCCCTGAGGAGCCTTTGGGTCACAGAGGGGGGGGCTGGGTGTCCTCCCCGGGCAGGAGGCTGCCCCGGACCGCTGCCCCCCACACCCACCCTCTCCCCATCGCCGCGGCAGGGCCTGGTGGTGTCTCAGGCCTGGAGCTGACCCTCCAAGACAGAGATGAAACCGCCAATGAGAGGGTTTTGTCTTTCAAAGACGTACTCTGGGTCTCAGGCTAAAGCTGGCTGGTCCTGCTGCCAGTGATGGAGAACAGTGCTGCGTTCGCGAGCGTTGGACCTGTCGGGGTTTGTGACGAGCCTAAATCGTGGTGGAAGAAACTGGTTCACGCCAACTTTAGCAGTACAACTCAGAGGGTTAGTGACCAGTTGGACCGTCTCACGTCTCCCAGCAACAAGGCTGTTCAATCAGCCGGTCTCAAAATAGGTCACACGGGCTCTTCCTGCGTTTGCTGCTGGCCCTTCTCTCTCTCTCTCTCACACACACACACACACACAAACACAAACACACACACTGAGGCCAAATGCAATATTCCCCTCAGAATAATCCTACCTGCTGTAATATGGAGCCTAATTGGAACATGTGTAGTAATCTCAGAGTTGCCATTTTCTGGGATAATCTGCACATCTGGTCCTCAGACAGTTTCCACTGTGACCTATTTGGAAGGAAATGGTGGCTGTGCTGGGGAATCAAAGGCGGAGGAAGGCGCTAGATTCCAGATCACAGCCGCCAGGCCCCGTCATGGCGTGCTGACGGACGGTCAGGGCGTCCACGTTAGCGCCGTCGAAGCGTTACAGAATTTCCAGAGGTAATTAGTCGCAGGCGACTAATCCTGGTTATTCACCATTCAAAATATGGCTGAAAAATTCCAAGGGAGATTGTTAGTTGGTCTGTGTGTTCATGTGTGTTCACCACTGGGTATCCAGCCAACACAACCGAGGACAGCAGGACCGTCGTCTCTTCATCTGGAAGTGGGTCAGGTGGACGTCTGTGAGGCTTCCTGTCTCATCCTCTTATCCCAGAGGCTTCTTCCACTGCTGCCAATCCCTGGTATTTCTACCGGCGCTGCCTTGAACAGTCCTGAGGTCCCGCTGGCCGTCCCAGTTCCAGGAGAGACCCTATCTGTCTCTCCTCTTATGTCCAGATCTAAGCACGGTCCTTTGTAATCTCTGCCTAATCTGAGAAGTGAAGGCCGTGGGATGGATTATTTCAGATTAAAGTCAGTATTTCCATCGCTGAAATTGGATGGGATTGGAAGGGCGGCCTGAGCGGGTCCTTTGACCCCCAGCGGTCCTGTTTCTCCCCGTGATCGTGTTCGTTTGACGGTGTTGAAGTGCAGATATTCGTGTCTCGTTGAAACGCCGGAGCAGCAGCGTCTCCGTCACCCAGAGAGTCCAGAGGAAGGGTGTCACGCAGCAACAAGGCCTCTTTTCTCACATCCACGATGGTTTTCCAGCTCAAAGAGGCGTGCACGTGCCATCCTGCACAGATGAACGTCTGTGCACCAGAGGGGGGGTGCAGCGGGTGGTGTCAGGCGGCGTTGCCGCGGCGTCGGGGGACCCGCGGCTTTGACCATCTCCAACTGATTGTTGAATTCTGGGAGGAAAGTGGAGGAAATGGAAGAGCTACGTCCACAGTTGTCGCTAACCCCCCCCCTGTTTTCACCTCCTGTCCTTCACTCTGTTCCCCCCCTCCTCTTTTATTGGCCCTCACGGCCCCGAACAGAGGCCTCACTGTGTGGGCTGGCGGGGGCCGGGTGGGAGGGGTGTCGGGATGGGTGGCGGTGAGCGTGCCGAGGGACGGCTTCACAACAACATCCTGGGAGCCAGCGGCTGCACTGGGGACCCTGGCTGTAGGGGGCCAGTCTGGCTGTTGGGGACCAAAGTACTTGTGCTACTTGTGGTGTTTCCTGGTAAACAGCAAAGAGCCTCGTCTGTGTGTCTGCAGCGTTCCTATTGCAGCTTTTACGGTTATTTCCATCTAAAATGCCTCCTTCAGGGACAGTCTGGCGGCACTGAACGTCTCTAAAACAGGAACCTGTGTTCCTCATTCACTGTTTTTGAAACGGTGGCCTTTGAATTCCCTCCTGGGGTTTAGTGTGTGGTTCAGGCTGCTGGAATGCCAGTAAAGCGTCTCCGTGCGCCCCCCCCTTCCCTAACGAAGGTTCTGGTCCCCTAACGAAGGCAAGTCCCCGCCGTCTCCGGGGCGTTAGTCCGTGAGAATGTGGGGGGTTGTCTTTGGGAATTCTCTCTGTGGGTGTGTGTGATGGGCCCTGCTTCCTGCTTCCTGACAGCAAAGACAACCAGCGCTCTTCCAGTCTGTCCCGTCTGTCCCGTCGGCCGTCGCCAGTCCATCCTCGTCCTTCACCCCTCGGACATGGTATCGTTCTGCTGGTCAGGAAGAAAAGCGTGTGCAGAACGCACAACCGGCTATGGCAGAAAAGGCTCCTGACTGAATAATTGCCACTCTGTGTGCGGGCTCGGCCAAATCGTTTGTCCAAGTGTTTATTTTGCACACTTGCATTTGCTTCTCTGAGCTTTGAGTCTAGTTTTCTGTACTCTGCAGCAACTAGCACCTGCTTTCTTTTCACTGTAGAACGGTGAAAGGTGTGTCTCACGTCCCTTAACACGACGACAATGACCTGTGTGTCTTTGCTCGTTTGCGCGCGTGTGTGTGTATTCAGCAGTGTTCGACCCATGAAGAGTAAACAACGTTAAAAGACACCAGAAGAGGGCAGCAAACTCAAAAATGAGCCTCAACTGCTCGCTAATTCTACATATTTGTCAATGAAAATACTTTTTAGCTGAGTACTAAAGCAACATAAATGTGGCGCTTGTGTTCGTCCCTCCCAGGAAGTCGGCCCACGGTGCAGTATGTTTCCTCCCTGTCGGAGCTGCCCCAGGCCCTGCTGCCCTACTACACCCAGGGCTACGTCATGGTGGCCCTGCACCCCATCATCCTGTCTGTGGGGCGCGCGCGCTCTCTGCCCTTCAGCCTGCTGTACCGGGCCGTCCTGGTCCGCCCCAGACGCAGGTACGCACGCCCACTTTCACGCTCCAAAATCAGAACCCAGCAACTTTGTGTGTGTGTGTGTGTGTGTGTGTGTGTGTGTGTGTTTTCAGTAAGCAGCCGGCAGCCGTGTGCTCCAGCGCGCCGGTGTTGAGGGTGGAGGAGTGGATGTTACCTGGAGAGTCTCTGACCGGCGACACGGTCAGAGCCCTCATCGACAGGGTCAGTGGGGTCCGGAAATGTGAACCTTGACCTTTAAAGCCCCGCCCCCGTCCCGTGGCAGCGCTCCGTCATCGCCCCGCCTCTCCCCCACAGGTCAACAGCAGCGCGCGAGGGGGCCTTCGTTTCATCGGCTCGGTCCTCCAGCAGGCCAGCGGCTCCGCCGACGGCAGGCTGAGCAGTCCCAAGAGGGGCCGGGGCTCCCCCTCGGGCAGCCCTCCGGGGGTGCCGGCGAGGGACAGAGAGCTGGAGGAGAACGGCTACAGTCCCGGTGAGGCGCCCGCTGCTGCCCACTCCCACTCGGGTGTTCTGCTCCCTGGCTGACTCTCTGCCTCCAGACTTGAAGCTGCTGGTGTTTTTCCACGCCTGGCCTCCGGGCTGCGCTCCTCTGGACTCCCTGGCCTGCCACTACCACCAAGGAGCGCTGTCCATGCGCGTGTCCAGGAAGGGTCACGTGGTGAGCGCCCTAGAAGCTGATTGGCTGGAGCTGACGGCGGCCTACTACCGCAAAGGCTGGTCGTTGGTGGACTCCTTCGTCTACTGGGACACGCCTAAAGGTTGGTGTGATGGGCTGAGCTGGCCAGCATGTCCATATCTGTCTGAACGTAGTCTCATTACAAAAGGAAGAGGAGGAACAAGCTGTTCCTGCCGGCTCCGTCGCTACCCGGCTGCCGCTGCCTCATTAGGGGGCCTCGGTGGGGTTTTATGAGAGGCTGATGGAGGGAGCAGGAAGGGAGCAGGAGCTTCCTCCAGCCTGGAAAACACAGAAACCCTGTGGAAGTGACCCACCTATAAATAGACCGCTGACAAACTGGCTTTCCCTACAGCCCGGCGCTGTGTGTGTGTGTGTGTGTGTGGATGGCCATTTTAGTGCTTTTATGGTCAAACTCATGCAGACGTTCTAGACTGCTCCTATTTTTAAGCTAAAGTGGCGGATGTGAGTAACAAAGCCAGCCCCAGGTCACAGTTATGGGCTATTTTCCTCTTCCGCTGCCCTTAATATGGCTTCCCGTGTAATCAGGATAGACGCTCCTCTTCCTGTTTGGGCCACGGCCCCCGTCTCCCCACCCCTCCTCCCCTGTGCTGTCCCCTGGCCCTGTCCCGGGGGACCAGGACCAGTCGTGTCAGCCTGACTGTGTGACTGTTGTCTGCGCTGGTGCGTTCCCAGGCGAGCCGGGGCCTCGGTCGCTGGAGGGCCTGTTTGTGTACGAGGAGAGGAGCCCCTCCCCCCCCTGCCAACGACACCATCGTTGTGGAGCAGTGGACCGTCATCGAGGTCAGTCAAGGTTTCCGCCGTGCGCTGGCACGTGCACGCCCTCATTCTGAAGACAGTGTGCAGACGAGCCGTCGGATCAGGAAGGCCGGCTAATTCCGACGCTTCCACGCAGGGCGCCAACACCAAGACGGACTACGGACCCCTCCTCCACACGCTGGCGGAGTTCGGGTGGCTGCTCACGTGCGTGCTGCCCACCCCCATCATGAGGCACGACAGGTGGGTGAAAGGCCGTTTGAGCGCGGGCCCCGGGGCCCTCCCAGCCCCGCTCAGCAGCTTCTCTTTGCAGCGACGGGAACTTGGCCACGAAGCAGGTGGTGTTCCTGCAGAGGCCCGTCCGGGGCCAGGCAGCGGGGACGCCCAGGAACCCGGTGAGGGTCCGATCCAGACCACCGGCTCTGGGGATCAGGCCTTTAGTCTAAACTCTCCCACCGTCTGCTTCCTGGTGCGTGCAGGTGGTGTCGGTGCACAGCCACACGCCCGGGTCCGTCAGCGGGGCCCCTGCGGCCCCCTCCCTCCAGGTGAGCCGTCCCTAGCGGTGGGCGGCAGCGCGCGCTTCCCAATGTTCGGAGACGGCGTCCTGTCCTACATGGATGAACACGGCCTGGAGCAGGAAGAGGGAAAGTCCCAGGTCACCTGCATGTGAGGCCCCCGGCCCCCACCGAAGTTTCCTAACAGACAGACGTTTGTAGGACGTTCTTCTTAGAGACCGTTGGAGCGTAGGTCAAACAAAGAGGGGAAGCTGGAGCAGCGGAGTTACCCGCTGCATCGTTCACCCACGAGGAAGAGCAGAGGAGGAAGAGAAGCCATTAGATGAATGCAGTCGTCTCAATATTCTACGTGTCAGTGGCAAAAGGATCAAATTCTTCTTTTTTACTTTGACGTCCTCAATTTGGAAGACAAGTAACTGACACTTGTAGGTCGAACTTACAGGATTGAGCTATTTATTTAACAGTATTCAGATATTCTTCATTTTGATTTAGCTTAATCGATCGCCACAAGAACGTAACTACGGCGATAAGACGAGCAGAGTTTTTCCGTCTGTTGTCAGCCAGCCGGCCACGTTTGCGGTACCTTTATTTGCTCATGTTTTGTCTAAGTCAGTTCCCCCCCAGTCGTGCAACTCAGAAGGTACCGAAAGCAAAACACGCAGTGAAACAAATGGATGTTTGTGTTTAGAGAAGGAAGCAGAGCCAGACTGGGGTGGCTGGAAGGATGTGCAGCAGGAGGATGATGATGGAGCCGCGAGCAAACAAACGTTGGAGACACCGGCTTGATTTCTGGATCTTCTATGAGTTTTTTTTTTTTTAGTCTCTCTGCTTTCAAAACCTTTATTGTAAATGCATGTTTTCCTTCGGGTGAACAGCGCCCGGGAGCGTCTCCTTGATAGTTTCGGTGATCATGTGATCGGGGTTTACTCAGTAGTTTTACTTGTACACGCTGCTTCCTTTATCAGTATTTTTACAGTAAACCTTTAAAGTTCTGATGTCTCATTACTTGATTACGTTAGAGAGCAGCCAAAACTCAAAGGTTAGCCAGATAAACGTATAGGACGCTGCGTTTGCGCCGCGTTCCTGATACACAGAACCCAATTAAGTAAGTTACTAGAACAACAATGTGGTCCAGAAAATCTGCTAATTACGTCCCTCTGCAGGAGTGAAATGTCCACCAAATGTCCACACAACCAGATGAATAGCTGTCTTTTTTATTAACAGACAATGAAAATGTCAACAGTAACAAAACATATTAGTTATTAAGAAAAAAAGTAGGCTGAGTTGACAAGAGTCCTCCCACTAAATAACTTAATAGAGGGAGCGGGTAAAAGATAGGAGGTTGTGCTGCGATTCCTAAAAGTAGCTCTTTTTCGTCCAACTAAAACAGTAAAAACTGGCTTACAGCAGCTCAGTCGCACCCTTTCTGTCTGTGTCGTGTCGAGGACAGAGGCGTATCCGGCCGGTCCAGAGCTGGACCAGCGTGAGCCAACATGGCTTCTGAGGCCACAGAGAGAAAATGACGGCTAGCGCACTAAGAAAGCTAGAGGTTTGTCTTGGTTCACGATCACAATTCACATGCCTACAGCAGGCCGAGTTAGTGACTGATTTTATGGTGAGCCCAAACGAGGCGAGAAGAGGAGGAGAAAAAATTTAAAAAATCAACCAGACTGAAGCACCATCAGAAAATATGATAGTGAAGTAGTTCATTACAGGTTGGGGGAGGGGCGGTTACAGTATGTACAGAGTGTGCCTTCATCAACAACACGTCACAGAGCTTTTAGCAAATCCAGCTGCTCAAAGAAGATAAAAGGTTTTGGGAGAGAGAGAAACGACTCTGCAGCTCTCAATGACACCGTCACTATCTGCAGCTCCCTGTCGAGACACACACAGGTGGCGAGGGTGACAGATACGGACAGTGTTACCAGACAGGAGCTATAATACACTGTAGTGTGTAGAATCTGAGTCTGTGTGTGTGTGTGTGTGTGTGTGAGAGTGAAATGATCTTGATACTTGTATCTCCCTTCTTGGCAGCAGTCGCACATTAAGCCTCGCTCTCTCCGGCTGACGAGGTGTTCTGCACCTCCTCCTCCAGGATGGGAACGATCAGGTTGTCCTTGGACATCAGGTTGTATTTCATTACAAAGCGTGTGAAGCGGTGACACAAGAACGTTTCATTCTGGAGACACAGAAAGAGCAAAGCAAAACATCAGGAATCCTGGTTACTGATGGCTGAGCCGCTAGTTCAGGGCAGCCGCTCAGCTCTCCATCCAGGAAGACGGCTCAGAGGAGGCCTACCTCATACTTGTCAAATATCTGGCGGTGATGGAAGTAGGCATGAGAAAATATCCTATAGATGCGACGACACACGGAGCCCAGCTTGGCCACCGAGGACTCTTTGATGCTCACCCTGCAAATGCATCAGAAAAGCGTGAAATGACTACTCGGGAACCTTCACCTGTGTTGGATAACCTTGTCATATTACAACTGAATATCTGAAGCTTTAAAACCAGAACGCTGACCTGCTGGGGAAGTATTTGTTGCTGTTTAGAAGGCAGGCAGCTCCATCCAGCGTGTGCCTGGTGTAATCAATGGCAGGGCACTGTTGGCAAAGCAGCAAAACACACAAGTTACCTCCCTTTTCTGCCATGTGTTAGGGTTGGGGTCAGGGCTGAAAACGGCTGTGCCACAGCAGGTCGCACGCGCCTCTTTAGGGGTCTTGTGAGCAGCACAGAGAAAGATCCACTGCTCGGTGGCTGTCATCTGGGTGCAGGTGTCTGGGTGGCACTCGCTCTGGAAGAGGGGAGACGGAAGCAGCGGATAAGACCACCACGCAGACGGAGGAGTGTTGGCGGAGGGTGGCAGAATCTGACTCACCTGTAGTTTCACAGCTAAACCATTGAGTTCCAGGCAGAATTGTCTGAAAAGAGAACATGACATGGGAGAAAAAAAAAAAAAATTATTTACTTATTTCTTTTTTACACACAACAAATGAGACTGAAGGAGGACTTTCCTCAAATTTAATGGGTTGCATAAAATAAGAACTGAAAAAAAAATCTGAGCCTTTAGCAACACCAGTAGAAACACTCTGCTCGTGTTAGCAGTAATGCTAGTGGTAATTTAACCTGGATCCAGCTCTTAAACACATAATTACACACATGACTAATCTGACAGGTACAAAAACAACTTTATGTAAATAACTGTTAGCTCTCAGATCAGAACTTGACCTTTAATACTTGCAAAACCGCACCAGGAACACTTGTGTTGTGAAGACAACTCTGAAACATACCTGAGATGCTCGTACTTCCACACACCCTCATCCTGACCTTCTGGGGGCTCCAGGATCTTGTCAATATTGGAGCAGTCTGATCTGATGTTCTGCTGTATATACTGAAAAAGATGGAAATCACTTTCACATTAGATGAGCCCAAAGTCAGTCAAAACAACAACAACAACAACAAGTGTGTAGTTCCTTGTGAGGCGGTCAGCCAAGTTCACTAGATGACAACACACCTGTTGGACCGCGAGGGTGCTGTCCATCTCCTCGAAAGATTCATCCGGCCAGTTGTAGAAATCCTGAACAAGTAAAGAAACAAATAAAATTATTCAACACAAATATTACACTAAGCTTACCATCACAATTGCGCACATCGACATTTTTAACAGTAACGATTCCACTAACGCTTACCATCATCTAGCTGTGCACATTGACATTTTTAACAGTAACGTCCCATTCACGCTCAAATTATCCACATCTCCACACACACACACACACAAACATAAAGCTATAAAAAAGAAGGTGAAGGCTGGCCTCATCTCTCACTACCGGCACCTGGAGACCGTCAGCTGGGCTGCGACTGTTTCCTGAACGGCTAGCCACCGAGCATTTACTAGCTCACAAGTTAGCTTCAGTGGTAGGTAAGCCTCGGTCCACTAAAATCGTTACGACGATCAGCGCGAATTTTGATTTAATAACGCCGTTATAACAAGAAGCACCGTACTGTGAACTTTACTCCAGCAACTAAAGGCAGCTAACGTCACCTAGCTAAGCATTTCCAGGTCAGGCCCGTTGTCTGTTGTCTGAAAACAGGCTATCGACGTAAACACTCGAACAAAACACAAGGCGATTGAATCTGCGAAGCCCACACGATCGTCGGTGCTTTTTTTGGGCGATGATGACCAATTCCTCGCTGTAAACACGTACCTTCGCCTTGGTTCCAGGCCGATTCCTCCTGAGAACTGCAGTACCCTCCGCCATGACCATCGCGACAGAATACCCGGATGCTCATCGGCCGCCGTGACGTAGCAGCGGTCGCCAGACGGCGACTGCACTTTCTTGCTATTTCTGCAGAAAAATCCAAATATTAAAATAAAATAACTCGCAACAGCAAAGTGTAAAATAAAAAGCACAATTTTTTTCTTTTTTAAAATTTTGCCTTCACCGACTTTTAAATATTTTTTTTCTTCCAACATTAATTTAGCTCACATAATCATTTTACCTTTTTTTTAAAAAAAGAAAAAAATTATAGTGTTGATGCATAAACATTTTTAAAATTTATACGTCACCACCAAATATGTGAACGGTTAGGTAGAACAATGGCCAGCAGGTGTCGCAGTGTGTGCGGGTGTGTGAGGTTTCTTACTGACCAATAACCCACGTCCTGGTCCACAGGCAGACAATGAAGAGAAAGAAAATATAGACATTCCTCCCTCTTAGGAAGGGCTGGAGGGGCGTTCATAGGTGTGCAATATATATCTGTAAATATATGCAAAATCCCAGTACTGAGAACATTAACCTTTTTGTTAATGCATTTAAAAGATTCTGGCAATGTGGAAATAAGGAGAGAATATATAGATGAACAGGCAACATTTGTAACCAGGAAAATTCTGCAGGTTTAGTCTGATCATTTTCACAAAGAAAAGTTATTTCAGGATTCTTTGAATCCTGATGACATTATTTGCTTTCCATCCCTCCTTTAACCTCCTGCACCATCACACAGTCTCCACCAAATTCATTTTTTCAATGTTGTAAAACCCCAGATTCTCAGTTTGACAGGTCCAGCTGTCCTGGACTACCAGATAAAAAGTGCTTTGGTAAGTAATAACTGAAATTGTAAACTCTGTTTCATTTTTAGACCATTTTCTTGCATTTAAATGAATTACAGGAGTGTACTTACAGAGATGAAAAGACAAGACAGTCACCAAGAGTTTCTTTATTTTAACAAAATGTAATGAGAATTATTTACAATGTAAGAGCATGAAAACAGGAATAGCACATGGAATTTCACACTGAATTTCTCTCTATGGATGCTTCCACGACAACCAAAAAAGACTCATTCGACGTATTTGCCAAGGATATCCCCATCACGGAACAGGAAATAGTCCTGCAGAAGAAAAAAGTATCGATTACAGCAGAATGTCACAAAACTTAGAATTATAGAAAACTAAAAAAAACCTATCTGCACCTTGTCATCGAGAACAACTTTAGTTCCACCATACTCTGGTAGGAGGACCTTCTCTCCAACCTTCACACTGACTGGATGTAGCTCTCCTTTCTGTAAAATACCACATAACAATTATACAACCACATGTTCCCCACATACAGGTGAAAAAAAATCCTTTTCTCGTGGAATACAGCGAGTTTCTCACCTGGTTGACAGAGCCTGGTCCAGTTGCCACCACAGTGGCCTGCAGCACCTTCCCTTGAGACTTTTCTGGCAGCATGATGCCCCCCTTTGTAACCGTCTCTGCAGTGAAGCGCTCTACCAGCACACGGTCAAACAGAGGCAAGAATTTTCTAAAGGCCTGGAAATAAAAAGGAGGTCTTTTAGAAAACATCAGTTACTTTTGAGGGGGTTTTTCTTGGGGTCAGGGTTTGGGTTTTGTTTTTCTTTTTTTTTTTTTTTTTTAGAAAAAGCTTGGTCCTTGATCCAAGATGCCAGTCTTGACTTTGACAGCTCAACACGGTGACCTTGGACGGGGCTGATAATGGAGGAGGGGGCGGTGAGGAAGGAGGACACGTCCCACTGAATAATGGCGTTCAAGCCTGGGGGAGGAGCTCCTCACTAAGCGTTTGACTCGAGGGCAAGAAAACAATGACTTTGGAACAAATACTTTAAACAAACACCAACTTTGGGCTATTAGTTAACTGAAACACAAATACAGCCTTGAGCCCAAGATAACACCAAGGCCGGTTAGTAGTTTGCCAGAATGTTCTCTCAGGGTTCTCTCACTGACCTGCAAAACTGCACAAAAATGTTAAACCATGTTCTCTCTTTTTTATTAAAATATGAGAATCTCCCAGCTACAGGTTTATTCTCATTCAATGGTTTCACTAAAACTATTTAACTCAAAAGATAATTGCAGAGTTACAATTGAATTCCTGAAGTTTCTGCAGCTATAATAAAACAAGTTGCTTATATATTATTTTAGTCATTACAAATCCTAAAGTTTATCTAAGACAGGTCCCACGTTTCTTCTATTATTTCTAAAAGCAGCCAAAGTGTCTCTTTAACCTCTCCTTAGATCAAAACCTGGGGACAGTGCGTCGCTCCATCGTGACGTCACAGCTTACGTGGCGGAAGCCGGAAGTGACTCGAACGCGTGTGTAATTCACAATGTTCACTGATCAAGGGCATTTATCACAACCACAGTAGCAACTGCCCATTTCAAAAAGCACCGTCTCTGAAATGATACAATCACTGATATGTCACGGTACTTAGCATACAAATCAAGCTGTCTGATACCACATGTAACACATTGTACTGGAAACTCATTTACACATTGATTGCACTTAACCATCATGCTGGATTGCGTCCAAAGACTGTTTATGCAGAAACTGGCCCCTGCGCTAAACCAAATGTATCATTTCATTCATTTGACCTTGCCGATCGACGCTAATGTGCCAAACATATTACTAGCTGCGGCATATACTCTAGGACTGTGTAATGACTTTCCCGGATTAGAAATCACTAACGAGCTGCGGTTGGTACTGTAAAAACGACATTCTGGCAGAGTGTTTCTTACCATTTTGCGAATATGACGGATGTGGGAGACAGCGTGGACCTGCACCTCTACGTGCGTGGAAGCATCAATTCGACTCACTGGAAGAAATTCGCTCCACGTGAGAGAAACGTCCAGAAGGACTACACGCATGCGCAATGTCCTCTTAGGGTTGACCGGTTGTCAGAATATACCAAGACGTTATACAAAGTAACAATAAGGGAAAAAATCTGTTATACGACAAAAAGATTATTATTGATGTAGTTGTCAATGTGTTTTTTTTACTACAACGGTCGTTATTTCAATCTTATTCATATATCTAAAGTCTGCGCAACATTACACAATGTCAACTTTGACCTTTACGTTCTCCTCCAATAGAACCGCAGGAAATTTCTAGAACTGTCTGCCCCGAAACGAGCATTACAACATAGAAATGGGAATATCGGAAGTGATTGTGCCTATAATTCTTGCTTTGACGATGTCGTTAAAAGAACAAGCGAGAGTCCATTGCAGATTATTAGTATTAGCTATAACGTCACGAATCTGGATTTAGTTATCTAACTCATTCCTAAAATATTCAGAGTCCGGGGTCGTGACATACGGGTGCTTTGACGTGCCGGTAAAGTTCCCGGATGTGCAGGGCAACGCGTTCTTCTGTCCCCTCCTCTCATTTGCACTGTACGGCTGTCTACGGCACGCTGTCTCTACATCATTCCGTCTTGCAGACAAGAGCATTCTGCTTTAAGCCTTTTCCTTCAAAGTAAGTGCTAACCTTTTCAGAATTCCATTTCGCTAACTTGCAGCTATTGTATTTAAATGAATGCTATTTTGTTTGTAGGTTTTTAAAACGAGATTCGTCTCAACGTTGTAGCTAAATTAGCTCCGGACCCATGTAGTTAATGCTGTTAAGTTCATCGCAAGGACATGTGGTGTGTCACGTTGTGTTCGGCAAAACTCGAAACTCAGCGTGTTGCGAATAATAACTCTTGCCAGCAGTCACACAGGCCGAGGAAAAATACAGCGCAGCCCACAGTCTTTTTAGATGATAAACGTTGTCGCTGTGGAGGGTTTTAATGAACGGGGGGACCGACAATGTGGTCGTTCATTGGTTCAGGCAGGACTGGGATGGGGGAGCACTTCCGCTCATGCCTGATGCCGCTCTGACCTTGTGACGCGCGACCCGAGGAGCCCACGTGGGCCAGGCAGGAACTGGCTGCTGCCTACACAAAATACACAAAATACACGAAATATCTAAATCACTTTGGGTAGTTGATTATTAGGACTCATAGTTTGTAAAATATAAAACTGCCAACCAAGCCGTAGTTCAAACATCTGTCACTTTTTTTTTTTTTTTTTTTTTTACTTACAGAATGAGGAATGCGTCAGAATAAATCGCGATCATTTTAATTGTTACATTGTAGTAGCGAGTTTTAATCTGCAAAGAATTTACCTTAGAGTTATTATGTTCTACTCATGTAGAGGCATGCTGGGATAAGGACCCCAGAAACACTTGGTGGTTGCCCACTCCACAAATGTCAGAAACAGAAACGGCAACTTAAATGTTGACTGACACCAGTGCTCCATCCCTCACATGTCTGTGGATGCTGAGTTGGTTTATAAAGCTAATGTTATATTGGAGCAGTGTATCTTATTTTATAATTGTAGATGGTGGATTGTAGTTTCAAAAAATGCAATCAATAGGTGGTCATCTCTTAAACAAGTCCAGTTGCACACAAAGATCTAACCTTTGTCAACTCTTATGTTTACTGTATAACATTTTTTTTTAATAAAGTCTAAGAAAATAATGCCCAGTGCTTGACATAGTCATTTTTAGTATAGCAAATAGTGATTGTCAACTCAAAAAGGCTATTTTAACGTATTGATCCTCTCAGTATTTACTGTTAATTGCAGATGTTCAGGAACTAATGTTATGACAGAAATTGTAACACATTTAATAAAATGAAATGTTTTAGTTCAAGTGTGAAAGTAGGTCATTCCAATTGCCCAGAGTAGCTTTTTTAAGGTTGGAAGTCTAAGCAGGTTCGTGACATGGACTTTTGCTTTTAGTTTCTCCTTTTTCGGCTGCTCAAATGTTGATAATTCACTAATCATTGACCGGCATCTGCGGCTGTGGTTCCCGCCGTGGCCACCGGGGGTCGCGCTAGCCACTCGTGCTGGTTTAGTGGAGAGCATTGGAACATATGTTGTTTTTATTTTCAATATACCAAACTTCTGAGGTGAGCTTTCTCAGTTGTCTTGGATAAATCCGTGTTGTTTCTTTCCTTTTTAGATGTTTCGTCTACCAACAGTGATGAAGCAGGTGAGGCCCGTGTGCCGGGCCCTGGCTCCTCATCTCACCAGAGCCTACGCTAAAGATGTCAAGTTTGGAGCCGACGCTCGTGCGCTCATGCTGCAGGGAGTTGACCTCCTGGCTGACGCTGTGGCTGTTACGATGGGCCCCAAGGTTTGTCTTCCTTTACTCTGATTGTGAAAAGCTAGTTTTAAAAATGGCATTCTTAAACAAAGCCTGACCATCACTTTCCTCTCACGTGCATTTCAGGGTCGCACTGTCATCATCGAGCAGAGCTGGGGCAGCCCTAAAGTCACCAAGGACGGCGTGACAGTGGCCAAGAGCATCGATTTGAAGGACAAGTACAAGAATATCGGTGCCAAGCTGGTACAGGACGTGGCCAACAACACCAACGAGGAGGCCGGCGACGGCACCACCACCGCCACAGTGTTGGCTCGAGCCGTGGCCAAGGAAGGCTTCGACACCATCAGCAAGGGTGCCAACCCCGTGGAGATCCGCCGTGGCGTCATGATGGCCGTGGATACCGTCATTCAAGAACTGAAAAAGCTGTCAAAACCAGTCACGACCCCGGAGGAGATTGCCCAGGTCAGCATGAACAAACCCGAGTTAATATCGCTGATGGTGTGTAAAGAACTTGAACTCCGAATTACTCTTCTGATTTTTTTTTTTTTAAGGTGGCTACAATCTCAGCCAACGGTGATGTGGAGATCGGCAATATCATATCAAACGCCATGAAGAAAGTCGGCCGCAAAGGAGTCATCACTGTTAAGGTGTGTTTCTATTCAGGTGGTGAACAATCGGATGCTCTCAGTAGTGGGTGATGTGTATGTGTATGTGTATTTCATGAGAAAATTCTAATGTGTTTCTATGTCAGGATGGAAAAACTCTGCACGATGAGCTGGAGATCATTGAGGGCATGAAGTTTGACCGCGGTTATATCTCCCCTTACTTCATCAACACTGCCAAAGGTAAATGTGCTCATACGCGTGTGTTGATCAGTTTTGGTGACACACTTCAAGTTTTATTGGGACTAATGATCCTAAACATGACCTTTTATTTAAACAATCTCTTTTCAGGACAAAAATGCGAGTTCCAGGACGCCTACATACTGCTGTGTGAGAAGAAGATCTCCAGTGTGCAGACCATTGTTCCTGCCCTGGAAATTGCCAACCAGCATCGCAAACCGCTGGTGATTGTGGCTGAGGACGTGGACGGCGAGGCCCTCAGCACCCTGGTTCTCAACAGGTGCTCCAGCTTGTTCCAGAACAGCTGACACGAGCTATACGAACGGAGCGCACTGCTCTGAAGGCCAAGATGGCGTCGTGAAATCTAAGAGTATCTCGATTTCAGGTTGAAGGTTGGACTCCAGGTGGTGGCTGTTAAGGCGCCTGGTTTTGGAGACAACAGGAAGAATCAGCTGCGGGACATGGCCATCGCCACCGGTGGCACTGTACGTCCGCCCGAAATGAAGTGCATCCGGAACCTTGGCTTGCTGCCGACGTCTGACCGCGTGGCTCTGTGCAGGTGTTTGGAGACGAAACGCTGGGCCTGGCGCTCGAGGACATCCAGCCTCATGACTTCGGCAAGGTGGGGGAGGTGCAGATCACCAAGGACGACACCTTGCTGCTGAAGGGAGGGGGCAGCGCCGCCGACATCGAGAAACGCGCCGCCGAAATTGCAGAGCAGCTGGAGACCACCACCAGCGACTACGAGAAGGAAAAGCTGAACGAGAGGCTGGCCAAGCTGTCTGACGGCGTGGCCGTGCTCAAGGTGCCTTTAGAAAGTCAATTTAGCCAGCGGCATCCATTCAAACGCGAGAATTCCAACATACTCTGGTCCGAGGGCATTTAAGGTAACAAAGTCACGGTTAATTGGTTTAGATTGGTGGAACAAGTGACGTGGAGGTGAACGAGAAGAAGGACCGTGTGACCGACGCTCTGAACGCCACCCGGGCAGCTGTGGAGGAAGGGATCGTGCCCGGCGGGGGCTGTGCCCTGCTGCGCTGCATTCCCTCCCTGGAGAAGCTGCAAGCTGCCAACGAAGACCAGAGGATCGGTGAGCACCACACGTCTGGAGCGGTCCCACTGCCTTGACGGCATCAGTCCAGGGGCAATTTCTGATAACTGAGCAGCTTGTTTCCCCCTTTTCAAATTTAAAAATGAAAATTAAGCAACGTCCAAGCTGTTTAGACGGAATTCAATGTGTTTTTTTTACAACAATCCTAAACAGCTCGGCTGCAGCTGAAAGATGAGCTGCTTCGTGTAGAACCCTGAGGAGGACTCCAGAGTCCCCCTTCCTGAAGCACTTTCACTAGCTGAGTTCCTCCTCAGGTGTGGAGATCATCAAGCGGGCGCTGCGCATCCCCGCCATGACCATCGCCAAGAATGCTGGCATGGAGGGCTCCCTGGTGGTGGAGAAGATCCTGCAGGGCCCAGCAGAGATTGGCTATGACGCCATGAACGGAGAGTATGTCAATATGGTGGAGAAGGGCATCATTGACCCAACCAAGGTATGTTCTGATCTTCTGGCTGTGGGAATTTTTAATTACAGCTGTTGGGTAACAGACCAATTGTTCTACCTGTCTGAGTGAAGCTGCTGGTCTCCTTTGGAGGGTGGTGGGAGCTGTTCTAGTATGGGACTTGTGAGTGGACGTGCTTTTTGTCCTCAGGTGGTGAGGACGGCACTGTTGGACGCAGCAGGAGTGGCATCGCTGCTCTCTACCGCCGAGGCCGTGGTTACAGAGATCCCCAAGGAGGAGAAGGAGATGCCCGGAGGCATGGGAGGCATGGGAGGAATGGGAGGCATGGGAGGCGGCATGGGCTTCTAAGCTGGACCTCCCAGTTGTACAGACTAATCAGCAGCGTGCTGGGAAGAAACCAGTCCATCAAAGACTCTGTCCAGACTGACCACCGGTGACCAGGAGCTTGGAGATGCAGATTCTCGCCCAGGGCTCTGCTCCTGCTGGTCTGCGGTCCCGCTGTGCTTCAACTGGCAATGAGAAATTGGAAACTGCACCTGCTCATCCGGCCTCCTTAATCGTGTCGACCGTTTCTTCTTGGTGATATTGGGGTTGAAGTTCTGATCTAATTAAACCAGCCGTTTCTGTGAATGCACCTTTAAACGAGCTTGTGTTGCGCGAGGAGCGTCGCTGCGGCTCCAGCCGGGGGCCCGAGGGCTTTACTAATGTGCAGCGTGCCCGCGCTTCTTTACCCAAGGTCGTTTAAAGGTCAACGAGCTCCTCCGGTTCTGGTCCAGTCAGTGTAAACGTGCACGTGTGCTGTCCATCATGCAAGCTCTCCTCCTGGGCCTCATGCGCTCATTCTGACTTCCTTTGAAAGTGTCCTAAAAGCTCTGGCGTGGGAGCGCGCTGGTGCGTCTGCGGTGCTGTGGCCACCAGCCACATGTGGAGGGATTCCCGACCCGACCACCACGCAAGAGTCTCCATCACTCGTTACCGCAGGTGTTTAACACGCTTTCCACCCGTCAGGATATCATTCCCGGGAAGGTTTTGGGTTTTTTTTTTGACTTTTTTTGTATGCTGTAGACATGATCTCATGGTGAGTTTTTATTAAACAACTTCAACTGTTCAGACGCGTCTCCTTTCATCAGCGTTCACGTGGACGAAGGAACGTGCTGCTCAGAGGAACGTCCTCACCTGACAGGACATCCTGGAGTTCTGGAGTTGCTCCACCATGATCTGACAATCGCAGTTAAACTTGAAGGGTTTTTACTTAGCTGTTCGCTACTACGAAAACAACGTCCAGGAGATTTTTTTTGGTCCTTGTGTCGGCAGGGAAAAGCAGGGTGATCCCTGCGTTTCTGAGGCAGCGCTGGTCTGTTCTCCTCCCATCGTGGCCGTGTTTGTGTCCGGCTGACCTGGGCTGAAAGCTTCACGCCCAGTCCGAAGAAAAACACCAATTCTAAAAATAACACCTCCGCTTTAATTGTTCATTAAGAAAAGTTGTTTACACATTTATGCAGTTCATTTTTCGGAAAAACACCCAGTTACACACGCGCGCGCACACACACACACACACGTCTTCACAACTATTGTGTAAATAACAACGCTCTTTGATTTTAAAACAACTAAAATGATTTAGGTGAACAAAGAAGAACAGTTGTGTCTGGTTTTGGGGAAAAGAGCTGTTGTGTTGGGACGTTGGGTGGGGGTGATTTAGGTGCCAGTTAGGTGCCACGACCACCGCGGCACAGGAGGACTCCCTTTGGTGTGACGACGCGCTCACGTGTGACAAGGCCTTTACACAGTACACGTCCTGTTCTGACATCACAACAATATGTACACACTCACTATATAATAAATAGGATAAAATGATTGCCGTCTTTTAAAATAAACATAAATATGCTGCCTGTAGACCCAGAGGCACTTGACGTTACTGACAGGTCAGAAAAAAATGGGACCTGAAGTCTGATTAGCCGGCAGCTCCTTGCCCTCATCCTAACAGCGGGAATATGTAGGGATACGCTTTCTTATATGCATGTAACAGAAATATGTCTTTATGCGGCTGATATTGCACATTACAGCGTGTGTTTGACTTGCAGGTCCAGCGTAGTTCCATGATAAACATTAAGAAGAAAAAACAGAATAAACAGGCGATAAAACGCTCCTGTTTTGAGCACGAACGACAACGGTATACGCTACGGTACAGCTCATCAATAGTGTCGCCAGTGGCCTGAACACGGTTGCTTCCACTCACATATTTCTGGTGGAGTCCTCGTTCCGCCAGGGCTTCGCTCGTTCTGGTGCCACCTGGATCGGGGCCAGGGTGGCACAAACACTGCCGTGACACCGCTTCATTGGCAAATGCTTGTGCAAAATAGTTCTGCACAAAACTAAAACTCTCATATATTTTTCTTTAGAAATCTTTGTCAGCAGCATGTAAATCTACTCTGCTACTGCTAACCTGCAAAGCAAGCTACTGAGCATTGCTGGTCGCTAATGGCCCTTACCGACTGGCGTCACAGAAAGGCACCCACAGCCCGTGGGGCCACTTCCAGGCGGATGGCCCTCACAGGTTCTTCAAAGACATCAGTGGGTGCTCACGCTGCCCGAAGCAGCAAGGTGAACTAAAGAGTGGCTCTAAGATGCCGTGGCTCTGGGACAAGCTCTTGGTCGCTACTGTGGGAGATGGCTGCAGATTTCAGCGGAAGCACCTTGATCACCAGCCTCCGGCGCAGACGCTACGTGTGGTGCACCTCCTGGAACATCAGCTCACGAGGGATGGGCGTCTCGGCACCGTGTATCTGGGCCCGCGCGACGCTCGAACGCTGAAACCATCTGCTTCACCACCTCGTCAAAGAAGACGTGAGCGAGCTGCGAGTGGAGGAGGGAACGAAATTCAAAAGAGATCTGAGGAGGGAGAGAGAGAGAGAGAGAGAGAGAGAGAGAGAGAGAGAGAGAGAGAGAGAGAGAGAGGGAGAGAGAGAGAGAGGGGGGAGAGGTGCCTGAGTGAGCCGCTGCACAGGTGGGCCTGCGTGTGTCCAGAAACATGAAGCAACAGGACGTAAATGCCTCTGAGGCTCAACCTCCTCAGGAGGAGGACAGAGTTTCTGACTAACAGACATGATCGGTGCTGACGTTTCTGAGGTTTGCCACATTTTCCGTCTACTCACAGAAAAATCCACCGTGCAGGTGCGAGGGTAGCCAGGGATGCCGGGGCTGAAACGCCAAACCGTCTCCAGGTGGTTGAACAGTTTGGCCTCCGAGCAAGACGCCTGCGTGGGAACATTTGGACATTCAGATTCCACCTTTAAACGGCAGCCCAGTGCCAGCGAGCTGATCGGGGACTCAGATTTCTGGATATTCAAGGTCAGAAACGTGTTCACGAGGGTCGGTCTCAGACGCCTTTACCACGGTTCCTGCGCTCAGATCTGCACACGTTCCTGCACAGGTGACGGCCATTATGCAGTTATTTGTGTGACTGGCGAGAGCTCCTCACCTTGACCAGGTGTGGGCGCACCATTGTAACCAGTGAGGTGTAGTTCTCCATCACTGGGGGGAATCCCACCATTAGCTTGGCCTTACAGAAGCCAGCGCGCTTGAACACCACGTCAGACTTCTTGCACCAGGGAACAAAGAGGCAGTAGTTCTCCACCCCGGCCACCACCTCGTAGATCTCCTGCATGGAGTACCTGGAGAAAGAGCCGGTTCTGAGAACAGTTGCAGTGAGGCGTGCAGGTCAGCGTGTCGGCCAGGCCCAGCCGGCTGCTGTGACCTGACGCAGGCGGGAGGAGGCTGGAGCCGCTGGTCCAATCAGCTGTCAGAGCTGTCCGGCCTACACCTGCCTACCCACCTTCAGACTGGGAAGAAGGAAAAACCAAGAACCAACAAGCAGAACCTACCCAATGATGCGCCGCTCTGAATACTCTTTCCTCTTGGAGAAGGAATCGGCCAGGTTGAAGAAGCCATTGCAGGGCACCGCCTGGCCTGGAACGGCAGCGCCCAGCAGCGGAGGCGTGCGAGTCAGGAGGCTGCCGCGTGCAGATCGGTACCGCACGGCGGGATATCTGCAGCGTGAACAGACAAGCGTAAACTTTCCGGCAGCGGGAGCATGCAGTAGAAGGGGTCCGAGGCGTTCAGGTGTCACGCATTCAAGGACACAGACTGCGAGCCGGCCGCTCCTTCCTTGATCTGGTCCCTTTAGGTGACATGTCTGTCTTCACCGGTTCACGCTCACATGCTTGGAACAGAGAGGTGACCTTACGGGCTGCCAAATCCTCCCTGGAACTATTTATAGTTCTGCCTTTTTCAAATGGAAGGCTTGGTGGATGACATCCCTGATGAGGATCTGATGGCACAGCTGCGTCCAGCAGGACAGAAGTGACTGACAGCATCTTCACCACAGCAGCACATCCACCCGCGCTCCAGGTTGAAAAAGAGGGAACTCTGTTAGGTATTTATTCATCTGCACACAGTAGCACGCTAGCTTGGGTAATGGCTGGCTAAATGTATACGTCTGCCAGGGGTTGTTTGCCTTTCATTCCCAAAACAATGAACTGATAAAACTGGAATGCATCAGGCACAGTTTGAAAGTGATGATTGTGACGGGATCCTTTCACTGTTAACCTGTGATTAATCTGATTTTGGTGCGTGATACCAGGACTGGCAGAGACAGGACCAGACGGATGTCTGACAGCGTCACCGTCTTCCTGCGTTACATTTAGTTTTCCAAGTTTTTTTTTAATAAATTGCAAAACTGATGAGATATTGTCGCCTTATTTTCTTAATCGTGTCCTGTCAGTTTGGTCAATAAGACAACAGGGAGCAGGATCGATCTGCAGAAGAGATAAAGATGCAGCATAGCGCAACACAAACCACCTAAAAATAAAGGTGTGTTATTTAAAAAAGGACACATTTTGGTGGAATTCTCCAGGACCTCTGAACATATGAAGGTGTGACGCACGGCCACATTTACATGCAGGTGTGTGAAGGCCTGAGGCCGAGCCCAGAATAGGACTAGAACCCAGAAAATCACCACTATATGATGATAACCACAACATGCCAAATGCTTACACACACACACACACACACACAGGAGCAAACATACACAAATGGTAAGGAAAGGTAGGAGGAAAGAGGGAAAGAGAGAGAGAGAGAGAGAGAGAGAGAGAGAGAGGAGAGAGAGAGAGAGAGAGAGGCGCCCCTTTATTTGCCCTTACTGAAGAAGAAAAAAGATATCTTTCACACCCAGCTGTGTTAGTGCGCAACATTGGATATTTGTTTAATAATTAAAGTTTTTTGCAAAGTCGATTATCAGACCCGTATGTTTTTTTGTTTTTTGTTTTTTTGACTGCATTTATTATCCCATAATCTGAGAATTATTCCTAAAGTATCCGTGTAATCAACTTTCACCGAAGCAGGTCGTCAGGGTTTTCCTCAAGTATCACTTCTTGGTATTTGAGAACGCTATTGGCGACGCAAACGACAACCAAACCAACTCCAGCAGCCTACTGGCAGTCTATTCCGCCATTAGAAGCGGAAAACAACGCAGGTTACTGGGCTTAAAACACATTTTTTTACCGGTCCGCGACCGTAAAACGCGGCTGTTGCTGCTTCCTTGACAACCGACGTGTTAGTCAGCAAATGCAGCGTAATGGGAAAACAGGAGGGTAAAAGTTGTACCTGACGGTGCTGCTGCTCTGGATGTCTCTGGCTGAACAACGGAACCTTTTCATGCAATCGGCTACTTGTCGGAGTCTCCATCCACCTCTCGCCATGGTCGCTTATGGACACCTTCCTTCGGTCGAGCCGACGGACATCGTCCGACACGGCTATACTCTGCCCTCTGACGTCACGACGTCGCCGAAAAACGCTTTGCTATTGGACAGACTGTGTAGAAGGAGACTCGTCATTGGTCAATTTGCCAGTTCGTAAAACGATTCCAGTGACGTCAGTCTCCTGCTCGTGCACCGACACGCACCCGCATCAGTGTCACGAGATGTTGTCTCAGGTTTCGCTGTTGTGATATTTATGGTATGTAATCGGTTTATAGCATTTTTAACACTATATTTAGCTGCCCTCGATTTTAAACTAATTTCTCTAATAATTTTGAACTAGTAAAGTATTATTTTGTTTTCACGGTCCACTGTATATAGTGTTTTTATTTTTAATTTTATTATCCTGGTAAATCATCAAAATTATTTTTTATAATTCTAACTCTTTTTTAGTCACACTCGATATAAACCTGAAATGAAAAAAATATGTATCTATAAAATCAAATTGTATTCGCGAACTTATAACAACCACGCAAAAGGTTTTATATTTACTTTGCATCTTAAACCATGACAATGTCAAATAAATTATTTCAAATTTGACGAAAGAATTTATCGTCAAAGTCCAGTGGATTTCACATTAAATTACAACAATTAATAGTAAAAGCTAACAATATAATTTGTAACACCCAATCAAAGCGTAAAATGAGGAACTATTTTCTCATGGGTTCAGGAGCCAGCAGGAAGAGGCGCAGGAGTGTAGTCGCAGAGTTCCGGTGGGAGTGAAACGACCAGCTGCAGCAAAATGGCGAAGATCGCCAAAACTCACGAAGGTTAGTGTTTAGAATTTAAACCATTAAATGATACATTTTGTAATAATATTACAAACATCATATGCGCATACACACTAATCGTCTTTTTATGGTTACGCATACTGTATATTTATGGTCGAAAACCAAAACTAGGCCGCAGTACGGCGCAACGAGGCCTACCTAGATGGATAATGGCGGCGATTGTAGAACGTTGTTTAGTGGCCATTTTCGGTTACGTGCCTAGTCAGGTTTTTGTTTTGAGATTTTTAATTTCTCCTCTACAGTTGTCTGTGGCACCATACTAAATGGTCATTAATCACTCGAAATTGTCATTTGGTCCTTCTACTAAAAGCTAGCGGATTGTTTGTTTTGACCGCGCACGTTGTAGATCCGCAATGTTTACCGCTGACACGCATTCAGACTGGCGCTCTGGCTTACTCAAGTTGTAATTCTTTTTAGACATCGAGGCTCAAATCCTTGAAATTCAAAGCAAGAAAGCCACTCTGGTGGAGGAAGGACAGCAGAGAGTGGGCCTTGACTCCACTGGCTTTTATGACCAGGAAATCTACGGTGGTGGCGACAGTCGCTTCGAAGGATACGTTACATCCATTGCTGCCAATGAACAGGAGGAGGTGAGTATTTTTCATCCCAGTTATGTGTGTGTGTGTGTGTGTGTCTCTCTCTCTACCTCCCTCCCTCTCTCTCCCCCTCTCTCTCCTTTGTACCTCTACGTTTCCATAAACTATATTTGGAGCTTGACTGCTCCAGCATATCTGTCGCTCATGGACTGGAAAAGTCTTGCAAGGAAGGCAAGACTTGACTAGATCCTTTTTTTTCC
>CAAE01014695.1:0-16179 GCA_000180735.1 Tetraodon nigroviridis | reverse complement strand
TCACCTAAACCCGACTCTAACCTCAAGCCTAAAACCACAGCTCCACCCTCCAACGGGCCTGTGAAGCCGTTTGGTTTTGAAGAACAAAACGTCCTCACTTTGATGGTAGAATGACAATTTTGGTATCCGGGATGTAGCAGGTCCAAACACACACACACACACACACACACACACACACACACACACACACTCAGAGTTCCTACTAATGTTGCTAATGTTAATAGCTTGCACTTCTTTAATTGGTTCCTAAACGCTGTAAGCTGTGTTCCCACTGTGTGTTTAATGAACAGGTAGCACTCTGTGATTACAGCAATCTCCACCGACCACCCTGCTACCTCTGTGTCTCCCTGCCTCTCACACACACACACACACACACACACACACACACACACACACATTGTCCCCAGCCCGATATGCAAATGGTCAAAGGCAATTTGAGAGCCTTGTGTACTCATGCTGGGAAAATTAGTGATGAGGATGAGAGGGAGAGAGACGCTGGAAGAGCGAGACAACAAAAGGAAATGAAAAATGCAAAAAGAGAAAGAAAAACAACCAGATTGATGGGGGAAAGTGGAGGAATCAGACCTGAGTTTTTAAATGAAAGGAATATAAATGTGCAGGCGACAACAGTAGATCTGTGTTATCAAAATGCATAAAAAGTCTAGAAAAACCTCAACAAATAAATGTGTGTTCCAGCCTTAAATATCAAAAGTCCAACACAGCAGAGACAGAGAGGACGTGTCCATCCATGGAAAACATGTTAAAGCTTGAAAACAGACTCAGATTGTTACTGATGAGGAGGAGAGATGATCAGGATTTTAGCCCTCAGCGGAAGCTTCAGTTCTCTGCTATTAACTCTTTGTTCTACAACTTTTCAGGAAAACTTTGCTTTTGTTCCACCACACTGAATATTATTATTATTTTTATTATTATTATTATTATTATTATTATTGTTATTATTATTATTATTAGCATCATCATTCTTTTTATGAGTCACCTTTTACACAATCTTTGAGATACTAAAGTAATTATACTAGAATTGTGACTGAACAAAAATCTTTTGCATTTTTACTCTTACAGAATCTAGAGTTTTATAATAGAATGTTTTTCCCAAAAGAAAGTGTTGGTTTTGAAAGCAACGGTGTCCTAATTAGGGTTAGAACCTCGGGACACTCATCAGTGTCTTTGCTCTGATGAAAGGAGCGCGTCCTCTCTCCTCTGCTCCTCCATCTGGTTGTCGTTGTCCGTCCTGAGGCGAATCATTGTCCGCCTGACGCAGACGAGGCCTGACGGGCCCAGACATGGACCCGGACCGTGCTGGGGCCCGCCTCGTTGGGGGCCGCGCGTCCAGGCTGGGCTGGGTGGCAAACCCCATGTTGTTTACGAAGCGGTTTGAACGTGTGAGTCTCCCAGTAATCGGCTGTCCCCTCCCACACGTGTGTGTAAACAGGACCACCGCTGCCCTCCCACCCATGGCTGAGGTGGTATCCGGGGGTGGGAGCCCCTCTGCCAGATGCCCTCAGTAAACAAGCAGGGGGCTCCTACAGGGGCCCTGTTGTGCATCCCGACGTACCCGTCCCGGCGGACACAATCAAGGTGCCCCCCCTCTTTCCTGGGGAGTGAGGGTGTGTACGCGGCTGCTGCTGACACAGACGAAGTGCGCCTCTAATTCATTATAGCAGCCTGCTAATATATACAGTCGTTTGGCTGCCTGCGCGCGGCCGTCTGTACAATGTGAGGGGCCACGTCTGTACTGCCACACGCGGATATTTGAGAGGTCGGCTGACTGTTTGTGTGCGCCGAGCCTCCGAGAGGGTAACCAGGCCTTCATCAGACGCCACACAACACAAACACATCACACAGGATTGGGCCTGTTCAGAAAACCGAAGAGCCTCAGACGGTGGCCCAGGGCCCTCCTACTGGACATGTGACCCAAGGCCGGCGTCGCACCAGCGGCTGCGTTTTAAACGCATCCAGCTTCTAGGTGAATAAGCAGCCCAGCAGTCAGCGGGCAGTAACAGCGCACACACACACACACACACACACACACACACACACACACACACACACACACACACACACACACACACACACACATCATTTACTGACACACTACAGGCAGTTTAGGCTCCCCGCTTAGGATAATGTGCCTGGTTTTGGACTGTGGGAGGAAACCAGAGAACCCAGTGCGCCTGGAGAAAAGCCCCACACATGCCGACGCCACGGCGAAGAACACCAAGTGGGACGTGAACCCACAACCTCCTCGCTCTGGAGCAAACCTGCTAATCGCTGTAGCACCGCACTCGTTTGTAAACGTTGCAGTTTGTTTTAATTTCTTGCAAATGTAGCTTAATTAATCTAAACTCCTCAGTTGTGATCTACAGTCACAGGACACACACGCGCACACACACACACACACCGCTGTACTTCCATATTTAAGGACTTTCATAGACCCAGCATGCATTAGCCTGATCAGCCAGTCTAACCCTGACTCAACCCTAAAATGTCTTTTTGAGGACCAGGACACACTCGCTCACTGTCGCTTCGTATTTTAATAATGGTGTAAATTCAAACAGTGGTTATTTTACAGGCTAATTACTCTGAGGAATTTGACTCGATTAGTCTGCTTTTTATTGTTTCAAGCCTGATTTTTCCTATTTAACTCCGAGGAGGAAATGAAACTAACTGAAGCTGAAATTTCTGTTTTTTTGCTCCTTCTAAAAGATATATAAATATATTACTTTTTAGATTAGTTCCCTGATTTTATTATACATAGAAATATCTAATTACAAAATATCTTGTTGGTTTATTTAGTCTTTGACCTAGATTCTGCAAAGGCAACGCTGACTGGAAAAGGAGCAAATGGAGCTGAATTGAATATTGATCAGGTTTTATTTCATAATTATTCACCGATGATATGAGCCTTTTATTTTTGTTGACACTCCCGCCCCCCCCACACCAACAAGGCATATTTCATTCACAATTAATAACAGTAAAAAAGAAAAAAGAAAGAATCAGTCAAAGTGGATCAGAAAATTCAAATATCACATTCCCTCCATTTTTGACCAATTTTGCCTTCATCTGCTGACTGATCACATCAGGCTTTGGTTCAGACCGCAGACAGACAGAACACACCCACCCACACACTCACACACCCACCCACACACTCACACACACACACACACACACACGCACACACACACACACACACACGTGTGTCTGCCGGCCGCTGCCGTCCCCTTCAGCGAGCTGCTCCCCTCAGCTCCCCCTGTGGCCGTGGACGCTGTGGGACACTGACACACTGTCGTTGCCCGTCGTAGTTCTGTCGTTTCTGTGTGCTGTGGCCCCCGGGGGCCAGGCTCCTGGAGGGTAATGGGGCTCCGCCGGCTGGATCTGCGGCTGATCCTGTTGGAATGAATTTCCTGTGTTGTTCTCAGTGTCAGCGGAACCTGATTGACAGTTCCTCTTGAACGTTTCTCCTCCCCTCAACGGCTCCCCTCCAACTGTTGCCTCAAATTATCCTCCTGCGGCCTTTATTAGCCGCACTGGTGGAATCAGAGAAGGCCGTCTGCCAGGGCGGGGGGGGCGGGGGGCGCTAAGTGCTTCACTTCTGATCTCTGATGGGGGTCACAGGGTCGCCACTCAACGTCACTCTGATCATATGTGACACCGCGTGGAGTGAGACAAGCCCCACACACACACACACACACACACACACACACACACACAGAGCATTAGCTCAGGTAACTGATACCACAAATATCAGCTGAAGGAGGACTAGCAAACCAAACGTTACACACACTCTTGCTGCCGCCGACGTTTTATACTCCTACTGTTGAAACATAAAAAGAGTTTTATTTTTTTCCCTAATTATGAAATGAAGCCTAATTTTTGCACGTTTATTCTTTTACACCTAAATTCCACCTAATGAAGATCATAATCAGCAGGTGCAGGTAATCTGTTTTTCATGGCTTTATAGGGTATAATAATGGTTTTTCCTCCCTTAGTCAGGTATTTATCTGGTTGTTGTGAATATTGTTCTGAGGTGTTTCCACAGCAGCAGGAAGATGGTTGTGGTCTTTTATTGACGTTGGGTTAGGGCAAGGTTAAAGGTCAAGGCGTTTTACGTGACACGTGATTCTGACCTCACATGGCCCCCGCTGATAACCCTGAGCGGACAGGTACTCTGGGTCCTGGGCCCCGCCATACTGGACAGCTGATGTTCCCAGACTTAATTTGGCAGGTGCCAACCAGGGGCCACGCTGGCGGATGGGTTCCTGGGTTGACCTGCAGAGAGAAGCGCTGATGAACAGAAGGTTCTGACCCGTCCAGGTGACATCATGGCCGTGGTCCTGGCGCTGTCGTTCGACCACGGCTGAACGCTGATGGACGAAGAGCAGAGGGGCACTGAACTGAGGGTGGGGGGCTGCTCTCATGCACGTAGGGACAGAGTGACTTTCTGCTCAGATAAAACACACTTTCAGACAACCACATTTTCCGCTGTACAGTTTGCATTTTCACAACAGCTAACTTCATTTCCCCTTTTCAAAAATATTTAAATCATTTATTCTCGATGTTCACACCTGTGAGAAACCTAACCCCCCCCCTCCGTCTCTCCCTCCGTCTCTCTCTTTCTCTCCCCCAGACTGTCTCCTGTGTGTTTATCTTCTCATCAGAACCCTTTAAGGGTAAATAAGCCCCTCCCACCTCCTCCTCCTCCTCCTCCTCCTCCTCCTCCTCCTCCTCCTCCTCCTCCTCTCACTCTCTGCTTCTCCATCTTTACTTCGGCCCCCCTCCCTCCTCCTCATGTCTGTGTATTGAGTCTAAGTTCTGCTGATTTGTGTGTGTGTGTGTGTGTGTGTGTGTGTAACTATAGCGGCTAGTGTTTAGGCTATTAGAGCCGTCTATTTACAATCTGGGGTTTCCTATTGATTATGTCTGCCTTCTCTCGGTGTTTACATAGAGGGAAATAAATAACACATGTTGCCGACTCCTGCTGACGCTGTTGCTCTCCTCCACTTCTGCCTCTTTTCCCCTTTCTCACCCTTCCTCTGTTATTTTTTGGTATGAAACTGATCGATTCTGCTGTGGATTCGGGACATTTTGCGCCTTCGTCCCAGCCCTGACGGCTGTCCACCCGTGGAGACCTGTCTCCGGTGACAGAACAGGCCACCGGTTGGTTGTCCCAAAGTTAGATTTTTAAAAGTCAGGCCTGAGCTGAGCTAAACTGAACAAAACAAAATCTTTTTTTGTCTTTTCTTGTCCGTTCCGGCAGCCCTTAAATTTCCAAGAGGAAGCTTGATGGAAGTCTGTTTATTTTTAACAGCCTCCAGACGGCGAAACTATGAGAAAACACAGCAACTGCAAATGTTCATCTTTTAATTATAATATAGCAAAGCTTTTTTTTTCTTTGCCTCCTTCCGTATCTCCTGGAGAAGGCGGGGGCCGGGGGGGCAATTCGCCAGCCAGAACCTGAATAACTAATGATGATCTCAATCATGCCTCCGTGCTGAAGACATTCTTTTTAACTTTTAACTCTCCTTCTTTTATGTAATTTGCATCCTGTCGTGTTTCCCAGCCGTGAATGTCGGTTTAGCGTCGACACAGTTTCAAATTCAGTATTTATTCTTTTTGAGGTCAACGAGGCGACGACATCTTGGTTTTCCTCTTGTGAACCAACCCAAGCGTGACCGACCACGTCCACAGCGGCTGAATTAAGAGGAAGAAGGTCAGATGTGACGGTTCACACGCGGGGAGGCCGCTCCGAGTCTCCCCGGTTCATCCGGAGTTCCTGCTCCTCGCTCCTGCTGCTGTTTGTGCTGGAGCCTGTTTACTGCTGTGTATGTGTATATGTATTTGTGCAGTGGTGTTCACAGAGACGGGGGGTGGTATCCTCTGAAGAACACCTCTCCACAACAATCAGATGGAGGAGGAGATGAAAGGGGCCGGAGCTGGAAGCACACGGCGTGTTTACTGCAGCGCAGCTCCAATGCAGGGCTGCGGCGGCCGGGGCCCTGAAACCGGAGCTGTGTACGCAGTGTCAGGCTCTCCTCTGTCATCCAGGACGGTTACAGGCTTTGTTATCCCACCACATATTTTACCAGCAATCAAATAAACCCCGTCTGGGATTCTGGGGCGCCTTTGAAGTGCCAGTGCAGGAGGTTTGGAGTGAGCGGACGTTTGAGTTAATGTGCGCCTGAACGTGAACCTACTCTGGATAAGCGCACAAACACGTCCCGGCCAGCCCGTCGGCTGCTGACTCTTCTCTTTGACCATCAGGGAGCAGTAGAGGCCTGGAACCGGCCTGCCAGGCCATCGTCAGAGGGATGAGGGAGGAACCAGCTCCCTGGAAAGGTCTCATGTCCAGCAGAAAGGGTTCAGTGAAAACCTAATTGGTTTTTTATCAATACGTGTGTATTTACGTCACTGCCTTTGCCTCCAAACGTTTGCTGGTGCTAGATTTTGATGAAGGTTTGAGGGTGGAGCCGCCGTCCGGGGCAGAAACCCACCAGCCGGGTCACCAGCCCCTCACGGGACAATCCCACTCTTTGGAACGTCTGCCCACTGTGGGAGGAAGTACCTGCAGAAACCCCTGCAGACGGGGGAACATGCTCACCAGGAAAGCCCCCTGGCCGTCAGGGCAGCTTGAACCCGGGAACTCCTCGCTGGGAGGCTAACTGCTGCGGCGCATCGTGAAATCCTTAATGTAGAAATATTTTTTAACGGTCCTACTGTAAAAAGTGCGTTTATGAGAAAACAGAAACCAGCCGCAGGCCCAGCGTTCATTCCCTCTGAATCGTGCTGGGTGTCCACTCGTTTCTGAGTGTGCCGGCGTGCTTCCACTCACACACAGATAGCTGGAGGGTTTCGCAGCAGTAATTTAGGTGACACAGATGTAAATATGGTTTTTACTGACGTCCCCGTTGTGCTTTATTTAGAATATTCATCAACATATCACACAAAAGCCTGTGACGATGATTTGCACGGGGACTGATAGATGAGGGTCGGAGCCTGATCATGTGACTGCTCCTGCCCGCCTCTAGGTGGAATAATGATTTCTTTAGTGAATCACGAAGGAAGAGAAGTCACAGCGCAGTTGGGTCTCGCTCTTCACCTGTCTGTCTTTCACCTCGGTCCACCAACAGGCTGTGTGTTCAGGGTTGCGCCTCCCGGGCTCCGGCCCAGGCGGGGCCCCAGGCTGTGATCAAGATGATGAAAGAGGGGCAGGAACCAGAGCTGTTCCACAGTGGCGCCTTCAGTCCGGACTGGGCTAGACAGAACGAGCGAGGGGGGTGAGAGAGAGAGAGAGAGAGAGAGAGACAGAGAGAGAGAGAGAGAGAGAGAGAGAGAGAGAGAGAGAGAGAGAGAGAGCTGCCCACAAGGGAATTTGGCATTTCCGTCACTTCCAGCGGGGCCACTCGACGGCTGTGCCTAAATCAAACATGATCATTTTCATATTTGAACCTCTGCTCCTCCATTATGAGCTAAAGTAAAACGGGTGAGCTTTCATTTCATGTTGGACCCAAACTTTTGTTTGTGGCGCTGACACCGTCCAGACGGGCCCTTGGGGACGGAGGCCCGCCTGGATGCAGCGGCCCCTGGTTCTCTGTACATGTGACTGCTGTTGTGAGTGTCTGTTGTGTTACAACAAAGTAAAGACAATCATCAACCTCAAGTCACATGATGCCCTGTCATGTGATCTGAGGGTTGTTTTACAAGAATTTGATGCCTTGAATTTACTTTCGACACGAATGAAGCTCTTTAGGTGTGTGTGGGAGAGCTCTACTCTAGGTTTGGACCTTGACATCATTAGTTTTAAGTTGCTCTTTTATTGCTGGTGTTGGTTAAAATATTTTGTTGGATTTAAATCTGTGATGTTAGAATTAAGGTGAAACAGAGATTGACCTTTGAGCTCTTTAATCTCATTTCCACTTCTCCACATGTAGTTTGTTGTGGTCGTTCCATCGCGGGCACGTTTGAGGACAAACTTCATCTACTGACTTTGTGCATTTTAAATTAAAATGAAAAGATGTGAATATTTCATTCCTTTTGAATCTGACTTTTAATCACGGCTGCTTGTCATTAATTCATGCACACACTAGGATCTGTGCTACAGTTATTGAAATTGTGTATTCATCTGGTAAAATATACATCCAAGCATTAATATTCCCTCATTTCTTTACAGTTGCTCTCGTACACTTTAGCAAACATCAATGTGGATTCAAGCTTGAGGAAGATTGTTTTTTCTGTTCCAGCATCGGGCAGGTGAGCCTGAACGGAGACGGCAAAAGAAAGAAAGAATAAATAGGAGAGAAATAGAAACGAGGTGTCCAATTAAACAATCGGTGTTTCCCAGTTAGAGCTGAGTTTCTGCGTCGTGCTCCGAGGAAGAGGAAGAGGAGGAGGGGAAGGGGTGATAAGACAGAGGGGAAGGACGGAAAGATGACTCAGTTTAATCTATTAGAAAAACAACAACATGCGGCCCCAGATGCGGAGGGTCATGCCTGGGCAGGAGATAGCGTGAGACAGAGTCCCTTTATCATATCTATAACTGCCAGATTCCCCATAAAGACAACCCTATAAAATACCCCTCCACCTCCATCAGCACAGAGCGGCTGAAAACAATAACGCTGTAAAACACTTTTATTCTGAGTGGAGTTGTAAAAAACGACCTGCCGGGCTGCCGAACATGTGTTTCACTGTAATGTAGATGCGGCTTTATGAAGGCCGATCACATGAGCGTCGTCAATAGAGGTTTCAGCAGGGACGAACGCGCAAACACACACCCATCGGCAGTCCGCACGCCGCGGCCCAGCGGCGCTGATGTGGTCCGGTTCACGGAGAACATGCCTGCGTCTGCCTGGTGCAACTCAACCTGCAGCAATTACCACACAGGAAATGGTCTGGTCCCGAAAATGTAATCAAAAAATTAGCCGCACGATACATCAGCTCAAAATACTCTACACTAATTTATACACGCAGCATTTGTTCATATCAGCGCTGACAATGGCAGATAATAGGGGTCCTAATCTGGTGAGGCTTACAAATGGTGATTAAGCTAAACATCATTTTCAGCGCGCTCACACACACACACACACACAGAGAGGCTCACACATGCACACACCAACCAGGGTCAAAGTGTGAGCTCACTGACGAAGCAGCGCTGACACCACTCATAAAACAATGCTGTCATTAACTGCAGTCATTTTCCAATACATCACACTTAACTGTCATAAAAACACGGAGAGCACACCAGCGCAGGCCTCAGGATGCACTTTACACCTGTGCCGGCTCGTAAAAAACGGACAAAATTACGAGAAGAATATCAGCCCAATAATTTTTACAAGACTTTTTTGTTTCGTTGTCCTTCGCTAATAAAATGAACCATCCCTCCCGGGACCACAATAAAATTCTAATCTGGCTCTGAGATCTTGCTGATGCACTGTAGATTCAGGCTTTGGATAACGCAACGTCCTTTGTTAATCTGCTGATTATTTCACCCTGTATTGGTTTAATGTATGACAGAGTGAAACTTATTAATTTGGAGGTTTTTAAGAGCCTCGGTGATGATTGATGGGCCTGTGACTGAAAGTCAGGAGCATTTTCAGCTCTTTGATTGCTTCGGGCTGGTTCAAACCTCCGCTTTTACGAATAAACCTCCTATAAAGAACGCAGGCGGGATGTGCTGACCCGAGATCTCCTCCGCTGGCACATTTGACCCATCTTTTTGCACTTTTCCTCTGTGACAGTGGCAGCAGCCCAGCTCCTAAACCCCAGTTTGACCATTAACTGTGGTTAGCAGTAGTTTTTTTTTTTTTTGCTCCAGTTTTTTGTCCAGGAACGGTTCGTCCATCTGAACTGACTGTATCTGCGGCTCCACGGGAAAACAGAGCTTTTAATAAATATTTGACTGGGCCGCTGCTGCACAATCAAATAAAATATGGCATATTAATTTATGGCTGAATACAAAATGTCTCCTGCATGTGACCTTACGGCTGCACACTTAACCTAATATAACTAATATGAGCCACATATATCACTTATTACTGATATGGAATCAATGCAGGATTCAATTAGCTAATGATGTTCAGCGGTACTTCCTGGATCCATTCGGATTACTTCAGATGTTGGACACACCTCTGGCTGGCTGCTGCAATGAATCTTTTCGGTCTGTTTTTCTTTATCTTTAACCCAGATCATGAAAGTTTTTAGCATTTTTCACAGTATTTACATCAGTGCAAGGCATTCTATCTCATATATTGCTTTTTGCAAATACAAATACTTGAGTATAAAGAATAGAGGCTGAAGGGAACCAACGTCATTTCCCTAATAGTTTTAAACATTGTGTGTTATTTATTGGATGTTGAACAGAAGGAAAGGTTTTCTGGCAGCAGCTGGGCTGGGACAGAGTTCTTTTGAGTCCATAAACAATCCATGCATCCAGGCTTCTTTTTGGTTTTTTTTTTTCAATCCCTAAATTTCATCGCATTCACAACACGACGGACGAAGAAGGAGGTAACGAAAGCGCCACAGACAGGATGCAGAACTGTGCTCAAATGTCCTCCTGGAGGTTCTGGGGTGGATTCTCACCTCGGCAGTCTGGGTCTCCACGTCCCTTCAAAAATTCAAAAGCATTTGCGTGTCCCTGCACAAATCCTGGAGCCTGTTTTTGAGCCACGCTAGCGAGCTAAGGTTTCAGCATGGTGGAGGAGGATCTACTGTAAATAATGTTAACATCATGCTCCATCACAAGCAGGAGCCTCCTGTGTTAGACAGACTGAATGCAGCATTAGAGGCAGTTGGTGGACTGTTTTCATTCGATCATGGCCAAAAGTCTGGATATCATCAGACCTTACTGCGTGCTCTGTAAACACAGTGGGCATTGAATACATTAGTCCCTACATTGATTTGAACCTTTTCTTCCAAACACTGCCTCTTCTCATTACAACCCCCCCACCTTAACTCTGTTTCTAAATTTAATTTGCCTTTCCCTCCATTTTCATCTTCTCCTCCTTTGTCTTCCACTGTCAGTCACTCTGTGCCTCCCACTCCTCTGTCTGAAATAGGGAACAGTGTGTGGCCCACTTCCTCACGACAAGCAAATTCCTCCAAAACCGTGTAAAAGAAGGTGGCTGTGAAGAGCTGACGTTACTGTAAGCAGCCTCGCTCCTGGAGGTCCCAGCTGCATGATGGTGTCCATGTTGATTGCCTAGTTGGTATAATTACTGTAATCTTGGTCCCGTTCATGCGAATGGAACTGAACGTGATGGTGCACACATGCTGTCAGTGAGCTGCGATAGTAAAAATGACCAACAAGTTAAAGGGTTTTTTAAAGCTCCATGTCAGGCCAACATCCTCTAAATAGGCTCATTCATTCTAAATGAACTGTTGAGGAAATTCTAATATGTCCCAAAACCACCACTAACATCAGCTGTTTTCAGAAGTTACCCGGGGTTGTTTCCAGACCTTTATCAATGCTCCAACACTTGTGTCCTTGATAATTATGTGAAATTTTAACATTTTGTCTAGCTTCTCACGCGCAAACACACAGGATGGTGGCATGTTTTGCTTGGTTGGGTTGTACGATACTTTTCAAACTGCATGATGGGATATGTCGAGTAGGCTACACCCATTAGGGTACGGCGATGCTCACTCAACATCCCAACATGCCCAGAAAATGGCAAATTCCCAACTGGTGCACCTCTTTACAGCTGTGTTCAGCTTGGTTTCAAGGATACTGTAGTGACCATGATTTATTGTCACCAATAGACACTAAGTCAGATCAATTGAGTCGCCAAGCAGCAACTGGCTGTGGGGGCGATCAGCCAGGAGAGATAACGGAATGATGCAGCTCTGCTGTAAATGGCTGAAAACCGCATCGTCTGGTTCCATCAGCACGCGTCCTCTCAGGCTTTGATAGATGTGTGGAGAGGAAGAAAGACTTTCACTCCCTCCTGAAAAAGCTGACATAGATTCCGACTCACATTATTACCTTTAGTTAAAAACGCCCTGATTTGTTCTAAAGGCAGCATTTATTTGTTTTACTGTATTTTAGAAAAACAAATATTGCTCGCACTAATTTATCATCTCCAAACACAGCAAGAGCAGCTCTGGGGGGGTTATGTAACGCCAAAGAAAGAACCACTGTGTGTACACATTTATCCATGTGTTACTGTTTAAATGTGAAACCCACATGTGTGTGAAGGTGATGATGTTATCAAATACACTGCTCTATAGATATTGGTGAGGGCCAACCACTGCTTCAGTCTGACCCGGCTGGTGCTCCTTGGTAGTGTTAGCACCAAGAATCTCACTCACTGATTTAGACATCACTGAAATAGAGTGAATAAAGCGTGTGACTGACATGTATAAAATAAAAGCATTGTTGCAAGCAACCAAGCAACCTGCACAGTCATTTTTCCTCTGCTACTTTTCTGTCCGTGGCTTGAAGCTGGACAGAAAAACTCAAGATTAATTAAGTGTGTGTGTATATGTGTGTGTGTCAAGGGGGGTGATAGGGAGAGGAAGGCGGAAGAAAGCCAGTGTTTGTTGTTGGGCTGTAGTGTCAGGCTGTCCTGTTAGCTCAGCCCTGCCTGGATCGGCTTCGCGCTGAGCTGAGAGTGCAAAAGCATGTCAAGCCACACACAGCTGTTTAGATGCGAGGCGTCAATCGCTCCATACGAACACGCCTCAATCGTGATGAATAATACAAACCCGAGCAGACGGCCACAGCTGCAAGCATCCCCACACGTGTCTGAGACTTTAAGTTAACGTTAAATTGCTGTGATATGTCATGTGCTTGGAAAGACATATAAGGGCACATGAAATATTAACTTTTTAGCTGCACAAGGTTTGTGTTTCCTATATTTACCCAGAATTGACAGTGTTGTGGAATGATTAGCTCGAAACGGCTACAGAACTACATACATGGATCAGCTCAAATCTGCTTCTCTTCTGGTTCCTTTTGAACAAACCACAGTTAGTTGATCAAGTTAATATTCATCTTTGGTTCTTTTGTCTGATGCCTCTCTTCCATTTGTCCCTCCATCACCAGCTGAGCAAGCAGAGGCGTCCTGACAGGAACGGCGCTAATGCGGAGAAAGAGTTAAAAATGCAGCCGGGGGAGCAAAAAAAAAAAAAGGCTGCAATCTCCTTTATTGTTGAGTTTAATTAAATTTTCAGCCCTAATTACAATTAAGCCACTTAGTATGTATAATAATGTTTGCATCACAGAGCAGCACAGATGCAGTCCATCAACGCAATTAAATATTAAAGTGGCTGTGGGTGGCTGTATTAATACCGGCGAGGTGTGTGTGTGTGTGTCCTGATGCTGCCGGTGTCGCCAGGAGACCCAGGGCTCCATCCTTAGTGCCACCAGTGATGCCCCTGCACACATGACCTATATTCACGGCGGCGCTCTCTGTGCCAGAGACGCATCACTAAACAAGCAAAAAACAGCGAAAAATCCCCACGAGTGTATGAATATTCCTGAGCTGTGAATCAGTGTACTGTAAGTCTAATGCAAGATTAGTGTTTTCATGCCAAATTATTCATGACTGAACATAATGAGTGTGTTTTTTAACTCAAAGTGAGGATTTGCTTGATTTCCCTCTCTCTCCCCTCCGTCTGACCTCCTAGCTTTCCCTCTTCTCTCCATTTTTCCCCCCTTTTCAAAACTGCCGGTTTGCTCGCAGGAACACACAGACGTGAATGAGAACCTTCACACAAAAGCTGAAAAACACATGCAGGCATTCCCTCACTTCCATCAGCCCTGCATTATTTAGCGGATCAGCGCCAACAAACACAGTAAACAAGGGTGTGTTGGTGTGTGTGAGGCGATAATGGGCCGGGCAGCAGGCTCGTCCGCTAAAACTGCCTCAGAACGAGAGGAGCCAAATAATACCTTCAACATGTGATTTCAGATCGCGCTTCAATGTGGTGGCAAATGTAAATACGCTCCGAGTTAAGTTCATGTTTATTTGAACGCGGCACAAACACAACGCAGCAATTTTTTTGTTCAGTATTCTTAGACTTTGGGACCATCTTCAGAAGGACGTTTACCACCGCACAGTCATGGCCTCCGCCCAAGCATCACCTCTTCTTAAAAAAAAGAAAGAAAAGAAGCCCTTTAATGTTTGGCCAGAGAGGACACAGAGGTCGTCGTGTGAAAAAATGGATTGTTTTTTACATTTTTTCTTGATGTAGGATTTTAAATCCTCCACCCATCAAGCCCGTTTCGGTTTTTAAACCGCATTTACTGCAGCGGGTATTTAGAGCGGAGGTCAGAGGTCAACTATGCTTGGGTTACCTGCAGAACATCCATCCATCCATCCATCCCTCCATCCATCCATCCATCCGGGTGTGTGAGTCTGTCCCAGCAGTCTCTGGCTGAGGACTACACCTCACAGAGGTCTCCAGTCTAACACCGGGTCTCCGGTGGTGGTTAACAAGGATGCTCAAAGTTTGGTGGAGAGCAGCTGCACATGCTAATTGTTATATGATGATATTTGTTGGAACTGGGACAACATAAATTGAATCAAATTGATCTGGAAGACCTGACAGCCAGACGGCAGCTCCACCTACACCGTCAGCATCTGGCCTTCTAGGGAAGTTGCCCCTGACTGTTAGCCAGCTGACTTCCCTGACGACCGTCTTCTTTGCTGAATCTGTCTTTTCAGAAAGTCACGAGCTTTTACCCAAAATCATCAGTCTCTGCTGCCAGGAAGCCACCTGTTGGTGTGTGTGTGGTGGCAGCAGCTTCTCTCTTTTATGTTCCAGATCAATAGTATTTATATGCACACATCTGTGTGTGAGTTGATCATTTGCTTTTTATTTTTTAATCTCATGCAAGTTCATTGAAATGTGTCGAAGCACCCCCACGATTCATAGTGGTCCACCCCACCCTTTACGCCCACGGTGAGGCCACCACACCCACTCGGTATCAGCAGGGGGGCTTCTCGTCCCGTTAAAGACGTCACCGCCACAACCGCCAGTCTAACTTGACCGAATACTCTGCTGGTCCAGAAAACATCCCTGCGTGCTGTCGAACCTTCAGAAAAGCTGAAGGTTGTCCTCACAACACTCCTAAAGTCACGCTTCAAAGCTATCAGGTTAATATCTGTGTCAAACAGGTAGTTGACGTCCATCTGTAATGACCAGCGCTCTCTCTCTCTGTCAGGAACGGCTCTAAAGCGTTTAGGCCCAAATGGTGACGGCCGGAGGAATGTGTTGGGGGGGAAACCTCGGCAGTAAAGCTCAGCTCACAGGCCCGCGTCTAGCCTGAAAGATAAATATAGATGGCCTGGGATAGACGAGTCTAAATACTAGGCTTCTCTTGGCTCTAATAGTTGGGTGTTGCTGACCGACTCTTCAATCCTGCCAGATTCCGCAGAAATATTTCTGCACAGTGGCAAACAAACAAAACACAAAACAAAAGTATGGAGCGGCCAATGCTAATCATGAGGCACAGCTAGGCGTCTGTGGCCAGTGTGGCAGCGGCAGTGGTGGCGTGTGTGTGAGACAGTGTGTGTGAGAAAGAGAGAGGGTGGAGGATCGGATCATCATTCCTTGTTGTTATTTAATGTCACAATAAACACTTGTGTGAAAAAAGTATCTCAGCAGCAGCAGGATGAGTTAGGTGACTTTCATTTTTACTGAAAAAAACCAACATTACTAGTTTCACTTGCTTGCAATGTCTGTGTGTGTGTGCGTGTGTGTGTGTGTGTGTGTAGGTGCAGCGTGAATGGGGTGATATTTATGACAATGTATTATCCTGAGGACGCTCTGCTGGGTCCAAAGGTCGCGCTGCTCTCGGCCCGTGTTTCTGCGCACATCATTAACCAATATTTAACTGCTGGCTTATGAGTACAATTTAACGACCGGGGCCATCGCACAACACACCCATTCTACGGCGTGACTTCCCTCCAGTATGTAGATTGTTAAAAAAAAGCTATTAAACAACAAATAAAACAGCACTCAGTCCCCCTGGGAGTAAAGTGCACTTGATCACCTTTGTCGGCAATTCTTCCGTCGCATTCATCCACTTCCTTTTTTTTTTTTTTGAATATGGAAGTGAATGGCAGAGGCCCACATGCACAAACGCACACAGAGAAGTCATCAGCTGCTTGCAGCCTGTGGTGATTTGCAGGGCAGCTGTTGTAATAGAATGGGCTGATATGA